>CM072719.1:0-17452 GCA_036884735.1 Huso huso
CATGCATTCCATGATACGACCATGGGCATGCATTCTCGTGACATGGCCACGGGCTGCATTTTTGGACATGACCACGGGTTTGCATTGGTGACATGACCACGGGCATGCATTTCGTGACATGACCACGGGCATGCATTTCGCGACATGACCATCGGGCATGCATTCGCGGACATGACCACGGGCATGCATTTCGTGACATAACCACGGGCATGCATTTCGGGTGATGGCTAAGGGCATGCCTTTCGTGATACGGGACCACGGGCATGCTTTTTGTGACATTCCATTGTCATGCATTTTGTGACATGGTCACGGGCATGCATTGTGACATGGCCGCGGCATGCATTTCGTGACATGACCACGGGCAGCATTTCATGACATGGCCACGGGCATGCAATCCGTGACATGACCATGGGCATGCATTTCGTGACATGACCACGGGCATGTATTCAGTGACATGACCACAGGCATGCATTCTGTGACATGACCATGGGCATGCATTTTGTGATTCATTTCATGACATGCGGCAGCATTTTGTGACAATGCCACGGGCATGCATTCCGTGACATGACCACGTTCATGCATTTCGTGAAATGACAACGGGCATGCATTTTGCGATACGACCACGGGCATGCATTTTCGTGACATGGCAATTGGCATGCATTTTCGTGACATGGTCACGGGCATGCATTTCGTGACATGGCCACGGGCATGCATTTCGTGACATGACCACAGGCAGTATTTCGTGACATGACCACGGGCTTGCATTTCGAGACATGGCCACTAGTAGCATTTCGTGATACGAACATCGGCAGCATTTGCTGAAATGACCACGGGCAGCATTTCATGACATGTTCAGCGGCATTTGTCGTGATATGGCCACGGGGCATTTGCACATGACCACGGGCATGCATTAGTGATGCCACCACAGGCATGCATTCCGTGATACGACCATGGGCATGCCGCATTTCGGTGACACGACCACGGGCATGCATTTCGTGACATGACCACGTGGCATGCATTTTAGGTGACATGACCCACGGCATGCATTTCGTGACATGACCTGGGGCATGCATTTCGTGACATGGCCACGGCATGTATTTCGCGGACATGACCATGGGCATGCATTTTGTGACATGACCACGGGCATGCATTTCAGTGACAGACCGTGGGCAGCATTTCTCGTAACATGGCCACATTCAGCATTCGGTGACATGGTCCCAGGCATTGATTTCGTGACACGGCCACGGGCAACATTTTGTGACATGACCACGGACAGCATTTCGTGACATGACCACGGGCATGCATTCAGTGACATGACCACAGGCATGCATTCCGTGGAATGGAACACGGGATGCATTTCATGAAATGACAACGGGCATGCATTTCGTGACATGACCATGGGCAGCATTTTCATTGATATGGCCACAGGCATGCATTCTCGCGGATACGACCATGGGCATGCATTTCGTGACATGACCACGGGCTTGCATTCGGGTGACATGTACAGGCAGCATTTCGCGTGACATGACCATGGGCATGCATTTCTGTGACATGACCACGGCATGCATTTGCATGACATGACCACGGGCATGCATTTGCGGTGACGGGCCATTCCGGCGGCATTTCATGCGATGACGACCACGGGCATGCATTTCCTGTGACATGACCACAGGCATGCATTTTTGGGATGATATGACCACCGGGGCATGCATTTTTCGCGACATGACCACGGCATGCATTTCGTGACATGACCACGGCATGCATTTTGACACGACCACGGGCTCTGCATTTCGTCCATGGGGGCATGCATTTCGTGATACGACCACAGGCATGCATTTTCGTGACATGACCATGGGCAGTACATTCGCGACATGACCACGGGTATGCATTTTGTGACATGACCACGGGCATGCATTTCGTGACATGGACCACTGGCATGCATTCCGCTGATATGACCACGGGCATGCATTTTGTGATATGGCCACGGCATGCATTTTTGTGGTGACATACGGGCAGCATTTCGAATACGCATGACCACACGGGCATGCATTTCGTGACATGACCACAGGCACGCAGTTCGTGATTACAGTAGACCACACGAAGGCATGCATTTCGTGACATGACCACGGGCATGCATTTTGTGACATGGTACACGGCATTTATGACATGGCCACGGGCATGCATTTGTGACATGACTACGGGCATGCATTTAGTGACATGACCACGGGCATGCATTTCGTGACATGGCCACGGGCATGCATTTCGTGACATGGCCACGGGCACGCATTTTGTGACATGACCACGGGCATGCATTTCGTGACATGACCACCGGGCATGCATTTCGTGACATGACCACATTTTCTTTCGCGTGAATGGTCCCACGGGCATGCATTTTCGGGTGACATGGCAATTGTCATGGCATTTCGCGACACGGTCCACGGGCAGCATTTCGCGGACATGACCACGGCATGCATTCAGTGACATGACCACGGGCATGACATTCAATCGTGAAATACGATGACCATGGGATGCATTTCATGAAATGGCCACGGGCATGCATTTTCGTGACATGACCACGGGCAGCATTTTTCAGGATATGGCCACCGGGCATGCAATTCCGCGAATGACCATGGGCATGCATTTCGTGACATGACCACGGGCATGTATTCAGTGACATGACCACAGGCATGCATTCTCAGATTACGACCATGGGCATGCATTTCGGACATGACCAGGGCATTCATTTCGTGACACGACCACGGCAGCATTTTGTGACAATGCCCGCGGGCATGCATTCCGCGGGACATGACCATCGTTCATTTTGCATAACATGAAATGACAACGTGGCATGCATTTTGTAACATGGCCACTTGCATGCATTTCGTGATACGACCATCGGGCATGCATTTTGTGACATGACCACGGGCATGCATTTTTCGGACATGACCCACGGGCATGCATTTCGTGATTACGACCCATCGGCATGCATTTTGTGACATGACCCGGGCTTGCATTTTCGAGACATGACCACTAGTGGCATTTTCGTGACACGGCCACGGGCAGCATTTGCTGAAATGACCACGGGCAGCATTTCGTGACATGTTCACGGGCGCATTTCGCGGATATGACCACGGCATGGCAGCATTTCGTAACATGACGGGCATGCATTTCAGTGACATGACCACGGGCATGCATTCGGTGACATGACCATGGGCATGCATTTTCGTGATATGACCACGGGCAGCATTTGCGATTACATAACCATCGGCATGCATTGGGTGACATGACTACGGGCATGCATTTCGTGATATGACCACGGCATGCATTCGCGGATATGGCCACGGGCATGTATTTTCGCGGGGACATGACCACGGGCATGCATTTTGTGACATGACCATCAATTGCATTTCGTGACATGACCACGGGCATGCATTTCAGTAACATGACCACGGGCTTTGCATTTCGCGGATATGGTCCCACAGGCAAAATTGCGTGACATGGCCACGGGCAACATTTCGTGACACGAACACAGGACAGCATTTCGCGACATGACCGGGCATGCATTCAGTGACATGACCACAGGCATGCATTCCGTGAAATGACCATCGGGGATGCATTTTATGAAATGACCACGGGCATGCATTTTCGTGACATGACCACGGCATGCATTTCGCGATATGGCCACGGGCAGCATTTCCTGACATGACCATGGGCATGCATTTCGTGACATGACCACGGGCATGTATTCAGTGACATGACCACAGGCATGCATTCTGTGACATGACCATGGGCATGCATTTCGCTGGCTACATGACCACCGCATTCATTTTTGTGACATTACCACGGGCGGCATGCATTTTGTGACAATGAATAATGGCATGCATTTCGGGACATGACCACACGGCATGCATTTCGCGGGAAATGACCACGGGCATGCATTTGATAACATGGCCACGGGCATGCATTTCGTGACATGGCCACGGGCATGCATTTTGTGACATGGTCACGGGCATGCATTTCGTGATATGACTTACGGGCATGCATTTCGTGACATGACCACAGGCAGGCATTTCGTGACACGACCACGGGCATGCATTTCGCGGACATGACCACGGCAGTAGCATTTCGTGATACGGCCACAGGCATGCATTTGCTGAATGACCACGGGCAGCATTTTATGACATGTTCCACGGGCATGCATTTCGTGATATGACCACGGGCAGCATTTCGTGACATGACCACGGGCATGCATTAAGTGACATGACCACGGGCATGCATTTCCGTGACATGACCATGGGCATGCATTTCGTGACATGACCATTTCGCGAGCACCACATCGCATGGATACGGGCACGGGGGCATGCATTTTGTGACATGACCACGGCATGCATTTGGCATGGTGACATGACATGGCCACGGGCATGCATTTCGTGACATGGCCATGGGCATGTATTTTGCGACATGACCACCGGCACGCATTTTGCGACATGACCACGGGCTTGCATTTCGCGGACATGACCACGGGCAGCATTTCGTAACATGGCCACATTCATGCATTTTGCTGACATGGACCAGGCAAAATTTTGTGATATGGCCACGGGCATGCATTCATTGATATGACCACGGACAGCATTTCGCGGACATGACCACATCGGCATGCATTCAGTGACATGACCACGGGCATGCATTCGTGAAATGACCATAGGGCCATGCATTCAGAATGAATACGACCATGGGGGCATGCATTTCGTGACATGACCATGGGTAGCATTTCATGATATGACCACGGGCATGCAATTCCGGGACATGACCATGGGCATGCATTTCGTGACATGACCACGGGCATGTATTCAGTGACATGACAAGAATTTGCAGGCATGCATTCTGCGATGACCACGGGCATGCATTTCGCGTCACATGACCATGGGGCATTCATTTCGCGCGGACATGACCACGGGCAGCATTTTGTGATATGGCCACGGGCATGCATTTCGTGACATGACCACGTTCATGCATTTTCGTGAATGACCACGGGCATGCATTTCGTAACATGAACCACTTGCATGCATTTTGCAGGACATGACCACGGGCATGCATTTTGTGACATGACCACGGGCATGCATTTTGTGATATGGCCACGGGCATGCATTCGTGACATGACCACAGGCATGTATTTCGTGACATGACCACGGGCTTGCATCGTGATTACGACATGGCGCACTGATACGACCACGGGCATGTAGTTTTGGCATGACATGGACCAAGGGGCAGCATTTCGCTGAAATGACCACGGCAGCATTTTTGTGACATGACCACGGGCATGCATTTCGTGACATGGACCACGGGCAGCATTTCGTGACATGACCACGGGCATGCATTTCGTGACATGACCAAGGCATGCATTCCGTGACACGACCACGGGCATGCAGACATGACCACGGCATGATTGTGACATGACCACGGGCATGCATTTCGCCATGCAATGACATGGCCACGGGCATGCATTCTCGTGAATATGACCACGGGCATGCATTTCGTGACATGACCACGGGCATGCATTTTGTGACATGACCATGGTGCATGCATTTCGCGGACCATGACCACGGGCATGCATTTTTGGTGACATGACCACGGGCATGCATTTCGTGACATGACCACGGGCATGCATTTCGCAACATGGCCAGATTGGCATTTCGCGGACATGCATCCCCAGGCAAATTTGCGGACACGGGCCACGGGCATGCATTTTGCAAATATGACCACGGACAGCATTTCGTGACATGAAAATGCATTCGCGGGCATGCATTCAGTGACATGACCACTGGCATGCATTCGTGAAATGACCATAGGGATGCATTTTGTGAAATGACCACGGGCATGCATTTCGTGACATGACCATGGGTAGCATTTCATGATATGGACCACGGGCATGCAATCCATGATTTATGACCATGGGCATGCATTCGTGACATGACCACGGGCATGTATTCAGTGACATGACCACGGGCATGCATTCTCGTGACATGACCATGGGCATGCATTTCGCGATTACGACCACGGCATTCATTTCGTGACATGACCACCGGCAGCATTTTGTGAGAACAAGGCCACGGGCATGCATTCCGTGACATGACCACGTTCATGCATTTCGTGAAATGACAACGGGCATGCATTTTGTGACATGACCACGGGCATGCATTTCGTGATTACCCACGGGCATGCATTTTGACATGACCACGGCATGCATTTCGTGACATGGCCACGGGCATGCATTTCGTGACATGTCCACGGGTTGCATTATGACATGGTCACGGGCATACATTTTGTGACATGACCACAAGGCATCCATTTATGACATGACCATCGGCTGCATTTCGTGACGAAATGACCACGGCATGCATTTCATGACATGACCACGGGCATGCATTTGTGACATGGCCACTGGCATGCATTTCGTGACATGGCCCAAGGGCATGCATTTCCATTGACATGGCCACGGGCATGCATTCCGTGATATGACCACGGGCATGCATTTCGTGATTACGACCACGGGCATGCATTTCAGGCTTGACATGACCACCGGCATGCATTTCGTGAACATGACAAGGGCATGCATTTAGTGATTATGACCACCGGGCATGTATTTTGTGACAAAAATTTGGATGCATTTAGTGACATGACCACGGGCATGCATTCCAGAATATGACCATGGCTTGCATTTCGTGACATGACCACGGGGGCAGCATTTGTGACATGACCATGGGCATGCATTTCGTGACATGTCCCACGGGCATGCATTTCGTGACATGACCATTGGCATGCATTTCGCGTGACATGACCACGGGCATGCATTTCGTAACATGGCGAAGGGCATGCATTCAGTGATATGACCACGGGCATGCTTTTTTTGTGACATGGCCATTGTCATGCATTTAGTGACATGGCCACGGCATGCATTCGTGACATGACCATGGGCATGCATTTCGTGACATGACCACGGGCATGCATTCCGTGACATGGCCACGGGCATGCATTTTGTGACACGACCACGGGCTTGTATTTCGTGACATGACCACGGGCTTGCATTTCGTGACATTACATGCATGGCGGGCAGCATTTCGACATGCATTCATTTCCTGAAATGACCACGGGCAGCATTTTGTGACATGGCCACAGGCGGCATTTCGTGACATGGCCCAGGCAGCATTTTGTGATACGACCACGGGCATGCATTCAGTGACATGACCACGGGCATGCATTCGTGATACTGGCAACGGGCATGCATTTCGTGACATGACCACGGGCATGCATTGCGGACATGACCATGGGCATGCATTTCGTGACATGACCACGGCAGCATTTCGTGAACATGACCACTCGGCATGCATTTCGTGACATGGTCCAGGGCAGCATTTCGTGACATGGCCAGGTGCATGCATTTCGTGACATAGCCACGGGCATGCATCGCGGATGACGATGACCACGGGCTTGCATTTCGCGGATATGACCACTGGGCAGCATTTTGCGGACATGACCACGGGCATGCATTTCGTGACATGACCACAGGCATGCATTTCGTGTTTACGACCACGGGCATGCATTTTGGTGATTATGACCACGGGCATGCATTTGTGACATGGCCATCGGCATGCATTTCGCGGGACACGACCACGGGCATGCATTTTGCGTGACATGACCATGGGCATGCATTTCGTGACATGACCACGGGCATGCATTTCGTGACATGACCACGGGCATGCATTTTCGAGACATGACCAAGGGCATGCATTTCGTGATATGACCACGGGCATGCATTTTCGTGACATGACCACGAGCATGCATTTCGTGACATAACGTCCAGGCATGCATTTCGCGGATGACCAAGGGCATGCATTTCGCGGATATGACCATCGGCATGCATTTTCGCGATATTCACGGGCATGCATTCAGTGACATGACCACGGGCATGCATTCCGTGATGATGACCATGGGCATGCATTTCGTGACATGACCACCGGGCATGCATTTTGTGACATGACCACGGGCATGCATTTCGTGATATGACCACGGCATGCATTTTCGCGATACGATGGCCACATTCATGCATTTCGTGACATGGTCCCGGCAAAATTTTTCGTGACATGGCCACGGTACGCATTTCGTGACATGACCAGGGGCATGCATTTTGTGACATGACCACGGGCAGCATTTTGTGACATGACCACGGGCATGCATTCGCGGACATGACCACGGGCATGCATTTCGTGACATGACCCGGGCATGCATTTCGTGGAAATGACCACGGGCTTGCATTTTCGTGACATGGCCACGGGCAGCATTTCGCGATATGACCACGGGCATGCATTTCGTGACATGGTCACAGGCATGCATTTTGTGACATGGCCGGGGGCATGCATTTTCGCGACATACGACACGGGCATGCATTTTGTGACATGACCACGGGCATGCATTTCGTGACATGACCATGGGCATGCATTTTTACGACCACATTGCATTCCCACATGACCACGGGCATGCATTCGTGACATGACCACGGGCATGCATTTTGTTGACGGCCACTGGCATGCATTTCGTGACATGGCCTCGGCAGCATTTCGTGACACGACCAACGGGCATGCATTTTGTGGATGGCCACGGCATGCAGTTCGGACATGACCACCGGCATGCATTTCGCGGATTACGACCACTGGCATGCATTTCGTGAACATGACCAAGGGCATGCATTTCGTGATATGACCATCGGGCATGCTCTTTGTGACATGGCAATTGTCATGCATTTAGTGACATGGCCACGGGCATGCATTCCATGACATGACCATGGGCATGCATTTCGTGACATGTCCACGGGCCTGCATTTTGTGACATGACCACGGGCTTGCATTTCGTGACATGACCACGGGCATGCATATCGCGATGACATGACCACGGGCATGCATTGTGACATGACCACGGGCATGCATTTACGACATGGACCACGGGCATTCTGCGTGATATGACCACGGGCATGCTTTTTGTGACATGGCAATTGTCATGCATTTCGTGACATGGTCACGGGCAAGCATTTCGTGACATGGCCACGGGCATGCATTTCGTGACATGACCACGGGCAGCATTTCGTGACATGGCCACGGGTAGCATTTTGTGACATGACCACGGGCTTGCATTTCGTGACATGACCACGGGCTTGCATTTCGTGACATGGCCACTGGCAGCATTTCGTGACATGGCCACGGGCAGCATTTCCTGAAATGACCACGGGCAGCATTTCATGACATGTTCACGGGCGGCATTTCGTGACATGGCCACGGGAAGCATTTTGTAACATGACCACGGGCATGCATTCAGTGACATGACCACAGGCATGCATTCCGTGACATGACCACGGGCAGCATTTCGTAACATGACCACGGGCATGCATTTCGTGACATGACCACGGGCTTGCATTTCGTGACATGGCCACGGGCAGCATTTCGTAACATGACCACATTCAGCATTTCGTGACATGGTCCAGGGCAAAATTTCGTGACATGGCCAGGTGCATGCATTTCGTGACATAGCCACGGGCATGCATTTTGTGACATGACCACGGGCATGCATTTCGTGACATGACCACGGGCATGCATTTCGTGACTTATGACCACGGGCATGCATTCCGTGACATGACCACGGGCATGCATTTCGTGACATGACCACGGGCATTTCGGGACATGACCACGGGCATGCATTTCGTGACAGGGCTACAGGCATGCATTTCGTGACATGTCCACGGGCATGCATTTAGTGACATGGTCAGGGGCATGCATTTCGGGTGATACGACCCATGGGCATGCATTTCGTGATACGACCATACTGGCATGCATTTCGTGACATGACCATGGGCATGCATTTCGCGACATGACCACGGGCATGCATTCGTGTGATTACGGCCACGCGCATGCATTTCGTGACATGACCACTGGCATGCATTTTGGTTCACCATGCATTTTGTGACATGGCCAGGGCATGCATTTTGTGATATGACCATGGGCATGCATTTTCGTGACATGCACCACGGGCATGCATTCGTGACATGACCACGGGCATGCATTTCGTGACATGATGACCATGCATTTCATGACATAAATGCATTTCGTGACATGTACCAGGGGCATGCATTTGGTGACATGGCGGACATGGCAGGCATTTTCATGACATGGCCACGGGCATGCATTTCCAGCGACATGACCACAGGCAAGCATTTCGTGACATGACCACGGGCATAACATGCATTTCGGTGAGGCCATGACCACAGGCATGCATTCGTGATACGACCACGGGCAGCATTTCGTTAATATGACCAATGGGCATGCATTTCGTGATATGACCACGGGCTTGCATTTCGTGACACGACCATGGGCATGCATTTTCGTGACATGACCACCGGACAGCATTTCGTGACATGGTCCAGGGCAATCCATTTCGCGGACATGACCAGGGGCATGCATTTCCTTTGACACGGCCACGGGTATGCATTTGCGGATGACCACGGGCATGCATTTCGCGGACATGACCACGGGCATGCATTTCGTGACATGACCACGGGCATGCATTTCGCGGATATGACCACGGGCATGCATTTCGTGACATGACCACGGGCATGCATTTCGGTGATATGGCCACAGGCATGCATTTCGTGACATGTCCGGGGGCAGCATTTCGTGACATGACCACGGGTATGCATTTTGTGACATGACCATGGGCATGCATTTCCGTGACATGACCACGGGCATGCATTTCGCGATGATGACCACGGCATGCATTTCGTGACATGACCACGGGCGCATTTCGTGATATGACCACGGGCATGCATTTCGTGACGACCATTGGCATGCATTTGGTGACATGATTACGGGCATGCATTTTGTGACATGACCACATGACATGACCATGCTTTCGTGACATGGCCACCGGGCATGCATTTTGTGACATGACCACGGCATGCATTTGTGACATGACCACGGGCATGCATTTCGCGGACATGACCACGGGCATGCATTCACGGGTGATATGACCACGGGCACGCATTTTGGTGACATGGCCACGGCAGCATTTCGTGATATGACCACATGGGCAGCATTTCGTGACATGGACCATTGGCATGCATTTCGTGATATGACCACGGGCATGCATTTTGTGACATGGCCACGGGCATGCATTTCGTGACATGACCATGGGCAGCATTTCGTGACAGGACCACGGGCAGCATTTTGTGACATGACCCACTGGCATGCATTTCTGACATGACCACGGGCATGCATTTGCGGACATGACCATGGGCAGCATTTCATGATATGACTACGGGCATGCATTTCGTGAAATGACCATGGGCATGCATTTTGTGACATGACCATGGGCATGCATTTATGATACGGCCACGGGCATGCATTCTGTGACATGACCATGGGCATGCATTCAGTGACATGACCATTTGGCATGCATTTGTGACATGACCACGGGCAGCATTTCGTGACAATGGCCACGGGCATGCATTCCGTGACATGACCCGGCATGCATTTCGTGACATGACCACGGGCATGCATTTTGTGATGAAGACCGGGTAGGCAGCATTTCGTGACATGGACCACGGGCAAAATCTGCGTGATACGACCCGGGCATGCATTTCGTGACATGGCCATCGGCAGTAGGCATTTCGTGACATGACCATACGGGCATGCATTTCGTGATACGACCACGCGGGCATGCATTTCGTGACATGACCATGGGCAGCATTTGCCGTGACATGGCCACGGTAGCATTTCGTGACATGACCACGGTTTTTTGCATTTCGCATTGATATGGCCACGGGCAGCATTTCGTGACATGACCACGGGCATGCATTAAGTGATATGGCCAGGGGCATGCATTTCCGTGATATGACCATGGGCATGCATTTCGTGACATGACCACGGGCATGCATTTCGGTGATACGGGCCACGGGCATGCATTTTGTGACATGACCACGGGCATGCATTTTGTGACATGACCATTGCGGCATGCATTCCGTGACATGACCACTGGCAGGCATTTGTGAACATGTCCACGGGCATGCATTTCTGACGGTCAGGGTTTTACGACATGACCATGGCCATGCATTTCGCGGACATGGCCAAGGGCTGCATTTCGTGACATGACCACGGGCATGCATTTCGCGATGATACGACCACGGGCATGCATTTTATGACATGGCCACTGGCATGCATTTTGCGACATGACCTCACGGCAGCATTTCGTGACATGGCCACGGGCATGCATTTTGTGATATGGCCACGGGCATGCAGTTCGCGGACATGACCACGGGCATGCATTTCGTGACATGACCATCGGCATGCATTTCTGAAGATGACCATGGGCATGCATTTCGTGACATGACCACCGGGCATGCATGCAGGATATGACCACGGGCATGCATTTCGTGACATACGGGCATGCATTTCATGACATGACCACGGGCATGCATTTCGTGACATGACCACCGGAATGCATTTTGTGACATGACCACGGGCATGCATTTCGTGACATGATCCATCGGCACGCATTCCGTGATTATGACCACGGGCATGCATTTCGCGATGACCACGGCATGCATTCGTGATATGACCAGGGGCATGCATTTCGTGACATGACCACTGGCATGCATTTCGCGGGACATGAACACGGGCATGCATTTCGTGACATGACCACGGGCATGTTTTCGCGTGACACGGCCAATGGGCATGCATTTCCGTGATTACGGTCATGGCATGCATTTCGCGACATACGACCACGGGTATGCATTTCTGGACATGACCACAGGCAGCATTTCGTGATATGACCACAGGTAGCGCGGGTGACATGACCACGGGCTTGCATTTCGTGACATGATCACGGGCTTGCATTTCGTGACATGGCCACTGGCAGCATTTTGTGACATGGCCACGGGCAGCATTTCCTGAAATGACCACGGGCAGCATGCATTCATGACATGACCATACAGGCAGCATTTCGTGACACGGCCAGGGGCATGCATTTGGTGACATGACCACGGGCATGCATTTCAGGACATGACCACAGGCAGCATTCCGTGACATGACCATCGGCAGCATTTCGTAATATGGTCCCAGGCACGGGCATGCATTTTGTGACATTTGACCACGGGCTTGCATTTCGCGGACATGACCATGGGCTTGCATTTCAGTGACATGACCAAGGGCATGCATTTCGTGACATGGTCCAGGCAAAATTTCATGACATGACCACGGCATGCATTTTATGACATGGCCATGGGCATGCATTTGTGACATGACCACGGGCATGCATTTCAACATGATAACATAAGGGCATGCATTTCTGCGATTACCATCGGCAGCATTTCGCGATATGGCCACAGGCATGCATTTTTCATGACATGACCACGGGCATGCATTTTTGACATGACCACCGGGCACGCATTTCGGTGACATGACCACGGGCAGCATTTTGTGACATGGCCACGGGCATACATTTTCGTGACATGACCACGGGCATGCATTTCGTGACATGACCAACGGCAGCATTTCGTGCCACATGACCACGGGCAGCATTTCATTGACATGGCCAGGGGCATGCATTCCGTGACATGACCACGGGCAGCATTTCGTAACATGGCCACGGGCATGCATTTGTGATGATACGGGCAGGGGATGCATTTCCGTAACATGACCACGGGCATGTCCACAGGTGACACGACCACGGGCAGCATTTCGTGACATACGACCACGGGCATGCACCAGTGACATGACCACTGGCATGCATTTCGTGACATGACCACAGGCATGCATTTCGTGACATGACCACGGGCATGCATTTCCGTGACATGACCATGGGGGCATTTCGTGATATGAACTACGGGCATGCATTCGGTGACATGACCACGGGCATGCATTTCGTGACATGACCATGGGCAGCATTCATCGCGATTATGACCACGGGCATGCTTTTTGTGACATGGCAACTGGGTCAGGACCATTTAGTGACATGACCACGGGCATGCATTTCCGTGACATGACCATGGGCATGCATTTCGTGATACGACCACGGGCATGCATTTGTGACATGACACCGGGCTTGCATTTCGTGACATGGCCACGGGCATGCATTTCGCGACATGGCCACGGGCATGCATTTCGTTTATTATGACCACGGGCAGCATTTCGTGACGGACCAATGGGCATGCATTTCGTGACATGGGCACTTGCGACATTTCGGGACATGTCCATGGGCCTGCATTTAGTGACATGGTCAGGGGCATGCATTTCGTGACATGACCACGGGCATGCATTTCGCGGATACGACCACGGGCATGCATTTTCACGACATGACCACCGGGCATGCATTTTTGACATGACCATGGGCATGCATTTCATGACGATGACCGCGGCATGCATTTCGCGGACATGACCACGAGCATGCGTTACGTGACATAACCACTGGCATGCATTTCGTAACAAAGGGCATGCATTTTGTGATATGACCAATGGGCATGCGCACCGTGACATGAAAAAGGGCATGCATTTCGCGACATGACCACGGGCATGCATTTTCGTGACATGACCATTGTCATGCATTTAGTGACATGGCCACGGGCATGCATTCCGCGCGACATGACCCGGGCATGCATTTCCGAAATGTGGATACGACCACGGGCATGCATTTTGCGGACATTTTCCACATGGCGGGCATTTTCGTGACATGACCACGGGCATGCATTTCCGTAATATGGCCACATTCAGCATTTCGCGACATGACCGGGCAAAATTTTTGTGACATGACCAATGGGCATGCATCGTGACATGGCCACGGACAGCATTTTGTGACATGACCATGGGCATGACCACAGGCATGTATGACCACAGGCATGCATTTTTCTGACATGGCCAATGGGCATGCATTTTGGGCAGCATTATGATATGGCGGCTGCATGCATTGGTGACATGACCATGGGCATCATTTCGTGACATGACCATGGGCATGCATTTCGGTGATTACGGTACAGGCAGGTTCTCAGATGACCAGGGGCATGCATTTCGTCGACCAGGGGCATGCATTTCGTGACATGACCATGGGCATGAATTTTGTGACAATGGCGGGCATGCATTCGTGTTATGGCCTGATGGCATGCGACATTTCGTGACATGACCACGGGGCAGTATTTTGTGACATGACCACGGGCTTGCATTTTCATGGACACTATGGGCATTTCGGCATTCGCCACGGGCAGCATGGCGTGACATGGCATGCATTTCATGACATGGACCACGGGCATGCATTTCCTGACATGGACCATTGGGCAGCATTTAACATGACATGGCCAAAGACCATTCAGCTCGCGACATGGCCGGGAAGCATTTTGTAACATGACCACGGGCATGCATTCAGTGACATGACCACGGGCATGCATTTTGACGCGATATGACCACGGGCAGCATTTCGTAACATGACCACGGGCATGCATTTTGGTGACATGACCACGGGCTTGCATTCGTGACATGGCCACGGGCAGCATTTCGAAGACATGGACCACGGGCAGCATTTTGTGACATGGACCATGGGCAGCATTTCTTGACATGGCCACGGGCATGCATTCCGTGACATGACCACGGGCATGCATTTTGTGACATGGTCACGGGCATGCATTCAGTGACATGACCATGGCATGCAATGGCATGCCACGGCGTCATTTCGACCACAGGTTTATGCATTTTGTGACATGACCACGGGCATGCATTTCCGGTGGCATGGCCACATGTTCATGCATTTCCTGACATGACCACGGGCATTTTGTAACATTCACGGCATGCATTTCACATGACCACGGGCATACGTTCCGTGACATGACCACAGGCAGCATTTCACAACGAAATGAACATGACATGGCAATTTCATGCATTTATTCGGCACGACATTCCGACCATATGCACATGGCATTTCGTGATACGACCACGGCATGCATTTCATGACATGACCACGGGCATGCATTTCGTGACATGACCACCGGCATGCATTCCGTGATACGACCACGGGCATGCATTTTGTGACATGGCCACGGGCATGCATTTCGTGATACGGACCACGGGCATGCATTTCCGACCATACCCACGGGCATGCGACACGGGTTACCGTGGCATGCATTTCGTGACATGTCCATGGGCATGCATTTGACATGACCACGGGCATGCATTTTGGTGTATTACGACCACGGGCATGCATTTCGTGACATGACCACGGCAGCATTTCGTGACATGGCCACTGGCATGCACATTGACATGGCTCGGATTTCTTGACCACGGGCATGCATTTTGTGACATGGCCAAGGGCATGCCTTTCGTTCGTGACACCGGCATGCTATTGTTTCATGGCAATTCATCGGCATGACCACGGGCATTATTGTGACATGACCCATGGGCATGCATTTCATGACATGACCACGGGGCAGCATGTGGACATGGATTGACGAGGCATGGGTTCAATCCCGGGTGACATGACCACGGTGCATTTCATAAAACAACTGTATAAATGGGGCATGCAAAAAATAATTAATTGTGACATGACCACGGGCATGCATTTCATGACATGTCCACGGGCATGCATTTCGTGACATGGCCATGGGCAGCATTTTGCGATATGGCCATTGGCATGCATTTCCGTGACATGACCATGGGCATGCATTTCGCGGACATGACCACGAGGTGTATTTTGACATGACCACAGGCATGCATTCAGTGACATGACCATGGGCATGCATTTCGTGACATGACCACTGGCATGCATTTTGTAAAATGACACCGGCATGCATTTCGTGACATGGCCACTTGCATGCATTCCGGGCATAGCACCACGGTGACATGGTCCGCAGACATTGACCATGGGCACTGGTATTTCGTGACATGGCCCGGGCATTTGCTGAAATGACCACGGGCCTGCATTTCATGACATGTTCACGGGCGGCATTTCGTGATTACGACCATGGCAGCATTTCTAACATGACCACGGGCATGCATTTGTAACATAGCCACAGGCATGCATTCCCGTTACATAGACCACTGGCAGCATTTCAGACATGGCCACGGGCATGCATTTTGTGATAATAGCCGGGCATGCATTCTGTGACATGACCACAGGCATGCATTTCGCGACATGACCACCACATGCATTTGCGATATGCCACGAGCATGCATTTCTCGGACATGACCACTGGCAAGCATTTCTGTAACATGGCTATGGCATGCATTTCGCGATATGATCATCGCATACTTTTGTGACATGGCAATTGTCATGCATTTAGGCAGAAGATGGCCACAGTACGCATTCCGGTGACATGACCATCGGCATGCATTTCGTGATTACGGCTTACTTGCATGCATTTCGGGTGAAATGT
>CM072719.1:17952-110764 GCA_036884735.1 Huso huso
TCATCTGAACTGTGTGGAAGCTATAAAAGACTAACAAGTCTTGGATAAACATAAGAACATAAGAGGTTTACAAACGAGGGGCCATTCAGCCCATCTTGCTCGTTGGTTGTTGAGTAACTATTGATCCCCGGAATCTCAATCCAAGCAGCTTCTTGAAGGATCCCAGGGGGTGTCAGCTTCAGCTTAAACACATTACTGGGAGTTGGTTCCAGACCCTCCACAATTCTCCTGTTGTAAAAAAGTGCCTCTATTTTCTGTTCTGAATATACCTTTATCTAATCTCCATTTATGACCCCTGGTCAGCACTTATTTTTCAAGTCAAAGAGAGTCCCCAGGTTGAGGCATTGTCTATACCTTTTAGGACTTTTGAATGTTTGGATCAGATCGCCGCGTAGTCTTCTTTGTTTCAAGACTGAATAGATTCAATTCTTTTAGCCTGTCTGCATCGACATGCCTTTTAAACCGGATAATTCTGGTTGCTCTTCTTTACTCTTTCTAGAGCAGCAATATCCTTTTTAACGGGTGACCAGAACGTTTACAATATTCTAGGTGAGGTCTTACTAATGCATTGTAGGTTTAACATTACTTCCCTTGATTTTAAATTCAACACTTCTCACAATATATCCAAGCATCTTGTTACAGCCTTTTTATAAGCTTCCCCCACATTGTCTAGATGAAGACATTTCTGAGTCCATAAACTCCTAGGTCTTTTCATAGTTCCTTCTTCAATTTCACTATCTCCCCATGATGTTTATAATGAACATTTTTATTGCCATATTACAATACTTTACTTTTCTCTATTAAATTTCATTTGCCATGTGTCTGCCCAATTTGAATGGTCTGATCATTTTGAATGACCTTTTCTTCAACAGTGTCTGCCCCTCCTCCTATTTTTGTGTCGTCTGCAAATTTACTTGAGTTTGCTTACTATCAGAGTCTAAATCATTAATGTAGATTAGGAACTTAGAGGACCTAATACTGATCCCTGTGGTACCACTGGTTACCTCCTCCATTCAGGTTTCTCCTCTAATCAGTACTTTCTGTTTTCTACATGTTAACCACTCCCTAATCCATGTGCATGCAGTTTCTTGAATCCCTACTGCGTTCGTTTGAAATTAATCTTTTATGCGGGTTTTGTCAAAAGCTTTCTGAAATCTAAATAGACCATGTGTCTTTGCAGTTGTCCATTTTCAATGTTGCATCCTCAAAAAAAGTCAAGTAGGTTAGTTAGACATGATCTCCCTTTCCTAAAACCATGCTGGCTGTCACCCCAGGATATTGTTACCATAGGTAATTTTCATTTTGGATCTTGTTATAGTTTCCATAGGTTTACATATAATAGAAGTCAGGCTTATTGGTCTGTAGTTACCTGGTTCAGTTTGTCTCCTTTTGTGCGGATCGGTATTCGTTTGCTATTTTCCAGTCCATGGTACAACCCCTGTGTCAAGGACTGTTGCATGATCTTGGTTGTGACATAAAATAACTTTCATTTCTTTAGTACTATTGGGAGGATCATGTCCGGCCCAGGGTTTGTTTTATTTTTAAGAGCTCTAGTCCCTTTAACACTTCTGCCTCTGTTATGCTGCTAAAGTTATTTAAAACTGGATAGGAACAGGTCGACATGTGGAGCATGTTGTCCGTGTCCTCCTTTGTAAATCTGTGAAAAGTAATCATTTAATATTTGCTATTTTTTTCTTCATCTATATGATTTTTGCCATTTGTGTCTCTTTAGACATTTAACCTCCCTCTTTGAATGTTCTCTTGCTGTTATAATATTGGAAAAACATTTTGGAATTGGTTTTAGCCCCCTTAGCAATATTGATTTCTCTCTCTCTCTTGGCCTTTCTAACTTCCCTTTTGACTTGTTTTGCAGTTCCAAGTACTCTTTCTGTGTGCTTTGTTTTGGTCCCTTTTAAATGCTCTGTAAAGTGCCTTTTTTTTCGCTGAATATTTTTTTAATTGATCTATTAAACCATTTTTGGCCATTTTGTTTTAGATTTAGGTTGTCTACTTTTGGGATGTAATTGTTTTGTGCCTCTAGTGCTACATTTTTAAAGACAACCACCCTTTTTCTGTGGATGTTTTTCTCTATTTACTCAATCTACTTCTGTTAGTCTCTGTTTCATACCTTCATAGTTTGCTTTTCTAAAATTGTAAACCTTAGCTTAGTCATTACTTTTTGGGGTTTTAAAATATTCAAATGAGACCATGTTGTGGTTTTAGGTTTGTAATGGCTCTCTCTGACCTCTGTTTTGGATATTCTGTCTTCATTGTTTGAAAAGACTAAATCAAGGCATGCCTCCCCTCTAGTCGGTGCCTTGACAAGTGCGTTCAGGGGAAGCAGTCATTTGTCATTTCCACCATTTCAATTTCGTCCGTCGTGCCCCCATTGGGTTTCCCATTTTATGGGGAAGTTGAAATCCCCCAGTAGTAAACTTCTCCTTTCTACGCATTTCTAATGTCATTGTACAACAATTATTTTGCTCGGCGTCTGATTTGGCGGTCTATAGCGTACTCCTATTATTATGCCTTTGAATTTGTGTCATTATTCTGACCCATGATTCTGCATTGTTTTCTTTGTCCTGATTTAACTAAACTTCAAGGCTATTTCTTATGTATAAAACTACCCTCAACCTTTCTGTCCTGCCTGTCTTTCCTATACAGTGTATACCCACTGATATTATTCATCTCCATCACTCTCAGACAACCAAGTTTCTGTAACACCTATCACATCGTGGTTACTTGTTAGTGCAGTAGCTAAGTTCTAACATTTTGTTCTGAGACTTCTAGCATTAAGATAATACATTTAATAGTGGTCTTACCTGAGTTATTTGCCCTGTTTTGATGTAGTCTCCTTCTGTTTTTGTTTTCTCCCCCTTCCTTTTCTAGTTTAAATGCTTCTGTACACCTCAGGATCCTTTTCTCCAGTAGATTGGTTTCCCTTTCTGTTTAAGTGCAGTCCGTCCCTGTATAGATAGTCCTTGTTGTAGAAAGTGCTCCAATGTTCAAGAAAATTGAAGCTCACCTGTGTGCACCACGATTTCAACCATGCATTTTGATTTTGTATTTCCAGCTGTCCATATGGTCCTTTGCAGGCGCGGCGGTATCTGAAAATACCACAGTTTTGGTCTTGTCTTTAATTTCCTTCCTAGCTCTCTGAATTTGTTCCTGCGAGGGATCTTGGCCTGTCTCTTCCAATATTGTTTGTACCAATGTGGGCGACTACTACTGGGTCATCTCCAGTTAATTCTAGGAGCCTGTCCGTTCTCCGTGATATGTGACAGAGAGGCTCCTGGCAAGGCAGCTACTGTTGTAATGAGGGGGGGGTCCAAACTACGAACTGAACTTGCTGTGTTTCTCAATATGGGTCCCCAACAATCATGACCTCCTTCTTTTTTGCTGGCTGTCAGCACTGTTTATAAGGTCCTGGGTTTTCTCTTGATGTTGGTTTGGTCATCCTAAATGTTGAAGTGGCTCCGTGTTGGATGTCTGGATTTCTGGTGTGTTGTGTTTGACAAGTTTCTTTTTTTCCCTGCTTCTGCCTATTTGAACCCAACTGTTTTCGACTCTCTTCCATCTCCTGGTGGCTTTCAGTCTGCTAGGGTTGCAGACTTCCATAGTTGTGGGTGTGTCAACTCCTCAAGCTCCTGTTGCTGTCTCATTTCTCCATCTCCTTTTTCTAGCAGGCTTAATCGGCTGAAGCAAGTCCTGGATGGTGCGGCACTTTTACACAAGCTTGGTTGAGCTCTGTTGGGTTTTCTCAGTCCCCATCATGCAGTTGTCACAGATTACTGGCGAGACCATTTTTTGTTTAGTGTAGCTGCAGCTGTCAACCTGCTTTCAAACTGCTTCTAACAAGCTGTACTTGTCACGACTGTACTTCTCCCACGATGTCGCTAGGAAGACTGCCTGCCTTTTTGTTTGTTTGTGTTTGTGCTGCGTGCTCCACGCTCCTCCCGTGTCCCAGGCAGCGGTTTGAATCAGCTGCTCGAGTTTCAGCTTATCAGAAAAATACCACGCAGCTGCAGGCTTTAGCAATGTTTTCTGATTAAAGCAACTCAGATTTAAAGATGTAATTCCTCCTTTCTATTCAACTGCGCTGTACTTGTCGACTGTACTTCTCCCACGATGTCGCTAACCGACTGCCTGCCTTTTGTTTGTTTGTGTTTGTGCCTTTTGTTTGTTGTGTTTTGTGCATCGGGATTTGATCTCCTCCCCGTTTTCCCAGAAAATACGCAGCTGCAAGTTTAAGCTGCAATGTTTCCGGTTTCAGCTTATCAGAAAAATTCCTCACGAAATTTGCGCTTGGCCATGTCAGCAACACTTCTCCCGCGATGGCCTGAAATCATGCCCGTGGTAATTCTACCGTGGCAATGTCGCAACAAAATGCATGCCTGTGGTCATGTCGCGAAATGCCCTTCCCGTGGCCATATCCGCGGCGCTGCCGATGGCCATATCGCAATGCTGCCCGTGGTTATGTCGCAATGCGCTGCCGTGGTCCTGTCACAAAAGCTGCCCGTGGTCGTATCACGGTACATACGGTGGTTATGTCTGAAATGTATGCCCCTGGTCATGTCATGAAATGCATGACCCGTGGCCACATCATCACCCGAAATGCGTACCGTGGCCGTATCACGGTACCGCCCGTGGTCATGACAAAATGCATGCCCATTGGTCATGTCATGAAATGCATGCCCGTGGTTATCACGAAATGCTACCGGTGGTCATGTCACTAAATACATGCCCATGGCCATGTCACGAAATGCATGCCCGTGGCCATGTCTAAATGCTGCCCATGGTCATGACTAAGATATGCATACCTTAGCCATGTCACGAAATGCAAGCCCGTGGTCATGTCACAAAATGCATGCCGTGTCCTCACACTAAATGCATGCCTGTGGCCATGTCCGCGAAATGCATGCCCGTGGCCCATATCCTGAAATCTGCCGTGGTCATGTCGCGAAATGCATGCCCGTGGCTATGTCACAATGCATGCCGATGGTCATATCGCGAAATGCATGCCCGTGGTCATGTCACAAATCGCTGCCATGGTTATGTCACAAATGCATGCCCGTGGCCATGTCACGAAATGCATGCCCGTGGTCATGTCACAAAATGCGTGCCCGTGGTCATGCTCGCGAAATACCCCATGCCTGTCTGAAATATGCCGTCATGTCACGAAATGCATGCCCGTGGCCATGTCACAAAATGCATAGTAACTGGCCATCGCAGGAAATGATGCCCATGGCCATGTTCCTGGCCATGCCGCACTGGGTCATGTCACAAAATGCATGCCCGTGGTCATGTCACTAAATGATGCCTGTGGTCATGTCTCGAAATGCTGCCGTGGTGTCATGAAATGCATGCCCATGGTCATCGCGAAATGCTGCCCGTGGTTATGTCCGCGAAAATGCATGCCGATGGTCGTATCACTAAATACATACCGGTTCGTATCCAGGTCATGTCACCAAATGCATGCCTGTGGTCATGTCATGAAATGCTGCCGTGGTCATGTCACGAAAAATGCATGCCGTGGTTATGTCACACGAAATGCATGCCTGTGGTCATGTCTCGAAATGCATGCCGTGGTCATGTAACGAAATGCATGCCAGTGGTCATGTCATCAAAATGCATGCCCATGGCCGTAAAAATGCATGCCGTGTTCCATCACGAAATGCACAAAAGTGCCGTGGTCATGTCACGCGAAATGCATGCCTGTAGCGATGTCACGAAATGCTTGCCCTGGTCATGTCGAAAATGCATGCCGTGGCCGTCACGAAATGCATGCCCGTGTCATGTCACGAAATGCATGCCGTGGTCATTTCACGAAATGCATGCCGTGGCCATGTCACGAAATGCATGCCAGTGGCCATGTCACGAAATAATGCCCGTTGCCCGTCAATCATGTCACGGTCAATGCATGCCCGTGGCCATGTCACTAAATACCCGTGGCCATGTCACGGAAATGCTGCCCGTGGTCACATGAAATGCATGCCCGTGGTTCTGTCACGAAATGCATGCCGTGGTCATGTCCGAAATGCATGCCCTTGGTCATGTCACGCATGTCGTACCCGTGGTCATGTCTGCGAATGCATACCTGTGCCCATGTCACGAAATACATGCCCGTGGTCATGTCACAAAATGCATGCCCATGGCAATGTCACGAAATGCATGCCATGGCCATAATCACGAAATGCATGTCTGCGTGGCCATGTCACGGATAATGTCACGAAATGCATCCCATGTTCATGTCATACGAATGCATGCCGTGGTCATGTCACGAAATGCATGCCCGTGGTCATGTCACGAAATGCATGCCCGTGGCCATGTCACAAAATGCATGCCTGTGGCCGTATCGCGAAATGCATGCCGATGGCCATGTCGAAATGCATGCCGGTGGCCATGTCACCCGAAATGCATGCCTGTGGTCATGTCACAAAATGCATGCCCTTGGCCATCAAAAATGCATGCCATGGTCTGTCACGAAATGCATGCCGTGGCCATGTCACTAAATGCATGCCATTGAGCCATGTCATGAAATGCATGCCCCGTGGTCACGTCACGAAATGCATGCCCGTGGTCATGTCATGAAATGCATGCCCATGGCCATGTTATGTAATGCATGCCACTGGTCATGTCACGAAATGCATGCCCGTGGCAGGTATTCACGAAAATGCATGCCCGTGGTCATATCCCGCGAAATGCATGCCGTAAGCCATGTCACATGAAATGCATTCCGACCATGTCACGATATGCTGAACGTGGTCTTGTCACCAAAATGTCTGCCCATGGCCATGTCACGAAATGCATGCCGTTGGCCATGTCACGAAAAAGCTTGCCTGGTCATGTCACGAAATGCATGCCAGTGGTCGTGTCACGAAATGCATGCCTGTGGTCGTAAGTCACAAAATGCATGCCCGTGGTCATGTCACGAAATGCATGCCGGTGGTCGTAATCGCGAAATGCATGCCCATTGCCATGTCGTAAAATCACGCCCCTGGCCATGAAAAATGCATGCCGGTGGCCATGTCACGAAATGCATGCCCGTGGCCGTCTGAAAATGCATGCCCGTGGCAATGTCACGAAATGCATGCCCGTGAAACATGTCACAAAATGCATGCCCGTGGCCATGTCACAAAATGCATGCCCGTGGTCATGTCACGAAATGCATGCCCGTGGCGTGTCACGAAATGCATGCCCGATGGTCATGTCACGAAATGCTGCCCTTGGTCATGTCACGGAAATGCATGCCCGTGGTCATGTCGCGAAATGCATGCCCGTGGTCATGTCACAAATGCATGCCCATGGTCATGTCACCCGAAATACATGCCCGTGGTCATGTCACTAAATGCATGCCCCTGGTCATGTCACAAATGCATGCCGTGGTCATGTCCGTATGCCCGTGGTCGTAATCCGAAATGCATGCCCGTGGCCATGTCACAAAATGCATGCCCGTGGTCATGTCATGAAATGCCTGTGGTCATCACGAAATGCATGCTCCGTGGCCATATCACCGAAATGCATGCCATGCCTGTCAATGTCACCATCGATACTGGGCGTGGCCATGTCACCGAAATGCATGCCCGTGGTCGTATCACGAAATGCATGCCTGTGGTCATGTCACGAAAATGCATGCCCTTGGCCCTGTCACGAAATGCATGCCAGTGGTCACCGTGTCACGAAATCCTGCCCATGGTCATTGTCACGAAATGCTGCCGTGGTCATGTCACAAAATGCATGCCCCTGTTCGTATCACGAAATGCATGCCGTGGTTCTGTCACGAAATGCATGCCTGTGGCCATATCCGCGAAATGCATGCCCTTGGTCATGTCACGTCATGCATGCCGTAATCATGTCCGAAATGCAAGCCCTGTGGCTATGTCAAAATACGTGCCCGTGGTCATGTCGCGAAATACATGCCCGTGGCCATGTCACGAAATGCATGCCGGTGGTCATATCTGAAATGCATGCCCGTGGTCATGTCACGAAATGCATGCCTGTGGTCATGTCATGAAATGCATGCCCTGGTCCGTATCCGAGAAATGCATGCCCGTGGCCATGTCATCAATGAAGATACCGGTGGTCGTAATGCGAAATGCATGCCTGTGGTCATATCACGCCAATGCATGCCTGTGCCACAAAATGCATGCCGTAATGTCACGAAATGCATGCCCCTGGCCCGTATCACGAAATGCATGCCCGTGGCCATATGCCATTTCCGCCCGTGGATGCCCGTGGCCATGTCATGAAATGCTGCCCGTGGTCATGTCACGAAATGCATGCCGTGGTTATGTGGTCATGTCATGAAATGCATGCCCATGGCCATGTTACGAAATGCATGCCCGTGGTCATGTCACAAAATGCATGCCCTGTGGCCGTATCGCAAAATGCATGCCGTGGTCATGTCACGAAATGCATGCCCGTGGCCGTGTCATGAAATGCATGCCGGTAGTCATGTCACGCGATGCATGCCTGTGGTCTTGTCTAAAATGCATGCCCGTGGTCATGTCACAAAATGCTGCATGTGGCCATGTCCGAAATGCTTCCTGTGGTCATGTCCACGAAATGCATGCCCGTGGTCGTAATCGCGAAATGCGTACCCGTGGTCATGTCACGAAATACTGCCCGTGGTCATGTCACAAAATGCATGCCATCATGTCATGTCATGCCCGTGGCCATTCACGGAATGCATGCCCGTGGTCATGCTGAAATGCATGCCGATTGTCACAAAATGCATGCCGTGACCATGGCCATGTTGTCCATGGTCATCACGAAATGATGCCCGTGGTCATGTCATGACAATGGTGCCATGTCACAAAAAGCATGCCCGTGTTCATGTCACGAAATGGTCCCGTAATCGCACGAAATGATGCCCGTGGCAATGTCCGCGAAATGCATGCCGTGGTTCATCAACGTCCCGCGAAATGCATGCCCGTGGTCATGTCACTAAATGCATACCCATGGCAATGTCACAAAATGCATGCCTGTGGTCATGTCACGAAATGCATGCCCGTGGTCATGTCACGAAATGCATGCCCGTGGCCATGTCACGAAAATGCCTGTAGCCATGTCACGAAATGTGTCCGTGGCCACATGAAAATGCTACGCCTGTGGCCATCACGAAATGCATGCCCGTGGTCATGTCACGAAATGCTGGGCGTGGTCATGTGTCACCGAAATACATGCCCGTGGTCATGTCACGAAAATGCAAAGCCATGGGCAAGTTATCACGAAGAAATGCATGCCCGTGGTCATAATCACAAAATGCATGCCCGTGGCCATGTCCAAATGCTGCCCATGCCATCGTCACGAAATGCTGCCCGTGGTCATGTCACAAAATGCTCCCCAGTTCATGTATCACCGAAATGCTGCCTGTGTTCTGTCACAAAATGATGGCCATGTATATCACAAAATGCATGCCCGTGGTCATGTCACAAAATGCATGCCTGTGGTCATGTCACAAAATGCATGCCGTGGCCGTAATCACGAAATGCCGTGGCCGTGTCCACGAAATGCATGCCCATGGTCTTGTCACGAAATGCATGCCCGTGGCCATGTCACAAAATGCATGCCGTGGACATGTCACGAAATGTGCCTGTGGCATGTCACGAAATGCATGCCGTGGCCATGTCACGAAATGCATGCCCGTGGTCATGTCACGAAATGCATGCCCGTGGTCATGTCATGCTTCCCATGCCCATGTCACGAAATGTTGCCTGTGGTCGTGTCACGAAATGCATGCCCGTGGCCATGTCACGAAATGCATGCCCTGCCTCATGTCCTTTTGCATGCCCGTGGTCAATGTCACGAAATGCATGCCTGTGGCCATGTCACGCAATGCATGCCCCTGGTCATGTCACGAAATGCATTCCCGTGGCCATGTCAAAATGCTGCCCAAAAATGGCCATGTCACGAAATGCATGCCCGTGGCCATGTCACGAAATGCATGCCCCTGGCCATATCATGAAATAATGCCTGTGGCCATGTCACGAAATGCATGCCTGTGGTCATGTCACGAAATGCATGCCCATGGACCATGTTCACAAAATGTATGCCCGTGGTCATGTCGCAATACATGCCCATGGCATTGTCGCGAAATGCATGCCGTGGTCATATCACAAAATGCGTAATCGTGGTCATGTCACGAAAATGCATGCCCGTGTCCATGTCACGAAATGCATGCCGTGGTCATGTCACGAAATGCATGCCCGTGGCCATATCATGTGAAATGCTGCCCGTGGTCATGTCTGTGCATGCCCGTGGTCATGTCACGCGAAATGCATGCCCGTGGTCATGTCCCACGAAATGCTGCCCGTGGTCATGTCGCGAAATGCATGCCTGTGTTCGTAATCGCGAGGAAATGCTGCCCCGTGGCTATGTCACGAAATGCATGCCAAAATGGCCATCACGAAATGCATGCCGATGGCCATGTCACGAAATGCTGCCCGTGGTCATGTCACAAATGCTGCCCGTGGTCATGTCACGAAATGCTGCCCGTGGTCATGTCGAAATGCTGCCCGTGGTCATGTCTTTGCGAAATGCTGCCTGTGGTCATGTCACGAAATGCCGTGGCCATCACAAAATCCACCATGTCACGAAATGCTACCCGTTGGTCATGTCACAAAATGCATGCCCGTGGCCATGTCACGAAGCTTGTTCCCAAGCCATAATCACGAAAATGCATGCCAGTGGATATGTCACCCGAAATGCATGCCGATGGTCATGTCACGGAATGCATGCCCGTGGCAATGTCACGAAATGCTGCCCATGGTCCCATGTCGCGAAATGCTGCCGTGGTGGCCATGTCCGCGAAATGCTGCCCCTGGCCCATAATCACCGAAATGCATGCCTGTGCATGTCTTGTCACCGAAATGATGCCGTGTGGTCATGTCACGAAATACTGCCCATGGTCATGTCACAAAATGCATGCCGGTGGCCATGTCACGAAATACTGCCGGTGGCCATGTCACGAAATATTGCCCGTAGTCATCACGAAATGCTGCCCGTGGTCATGTCACGAAAATGCCTGTGGTCATGTCACGAAATGCATGCCTGTGGTGTCATGAAATCCATGCCACCAACATGTCACAAAATGCATGTCCGTGGTCGTGTCCGCGAATGCATGGTCATGTCCGTAAATGCGAATGTGCATGTTACGAAATGCTGCCCGTGGCCATGTGCAAAAATGCATGCCCGTGGTCATGTCACGAAATTCATGTTCATGGTCATATCCCCGGAATGCCGTGGACATGTCACCCGAAATGCATGCCCATGGCCATGTCACAATACATGCCTGCCGTATCAAAATGGATTCCCGTGGCCATGTCAAAATGCTGCCCATGTGGTCATGTCACAAAATGCTGCCCGGCCATGTCGTAATGCTGCCAGTGGCCATGTCTGAAATGCTGCCCTGTTCATGTCACGAAATGCATTCCCGTTCTTGTCACGAAATGATGCCCGTGGCTATGTCACAAAATGCTGCCGTGGTCATGTCACGAAAATGCATGCCGTGGCCATGTCACAAAATGCATGCCCGTGGTCATGTCACGAAATGCTGCCGCTGGTCTGTCGTAAAATGCTGCCCATGTGTTCGTATTAAATGCATGCCTGTGGTGTCACTGTTCCCGTGGTCATGTCACGAAATGATGCCCGTGGCCATGTCACGAAATACTGCCGTGGTCATGTCACGATACATGCCCGTGGTCATCTCACAAAATGCATGCCGTGGTCATGTCACAAAATGCATGCCCGTGGTCATGTCACGAAATGCTGCCGTGGTCATGTCACTGAAATGCATGCCCATGGCCATGTCACGAAATGCTGCCCGTGGCCATGTCACGAAATGCATGCCCGGATCATGTCACGAAATGCTGCCGGTGGCTATGTCGCGAAATGCTGCCATTAGGTCGACATCACCGAAATGCATGCCCGTGGTCATGTCACAAAATGCATGCCGTGGTCATCTCACAAATGCATGCCCGTGGTCATGTCACGGAATGCATGCCCGTGTCACAAATCACGAAATGCTGTCCCATGCCCACGTCATCCAAAATGCATGCCTGTGTTCTTGTCACTAAATGCATGCCAAAGTGGGCATGTCACAAAATGCATGCCTGGTCATGTCACGAAATCCTGCCTGTGGTCATGTCATGAAATGCATGCCCGTGGCCGTGTCCGAAATACGTACTGCCCCGTGGTCATGTCCCGCAGAAATGCATGCCCGTGGCCATGTCACCGAAATGCATGCCCTGGCCGTAATCACAAAATGCTGCCCATGGACATGTCACGAAATGCGCCCGTGGCCATGTCACGGAAATGCATGCCGTGGCCATGTCACGAAATGCTGCCGTGGTCATGTCGCGAAATGCATGCCAGTGGACATGTCACGAAAAAAACATGCCCGTGGCCATGTCACAAAAATGCATGCCCGTGGCCATAATCGCGAAATGCATGCCCGTGGCCGTAATCACGAAAAATGCCCGTGCCTGTGGCCATGTCATGGCCATGTCACAAAATGCCCTTGGTCCTGTCAAATGCATGCCGCCCGTGGCCGATATTCCGCAAAATGCATGCCCGTGGTCATGTCACGAAATACATGCCCGTGGCCGTATCGCAAAATGCATGCCCCTGGTCATGTCACAAAATGCATACCGTGGCCATGTCACGTCCAATACATGCCCTTGGCCATGTCACGAAATGCATGCCCGTGGCCATGTCACGAAATGCATGCCCGTGGTCATGTCACGAAATGCATGCCCGTGGTCATGTCACGAAATGCATGCCGGTGTTAATGTCACCGAAATGCTGCCCGTGGTCCATGGCCATGGTGTCAAACGTCAAAAATGCTGCCGTGGTCATGTCACGAAATGCTGCCGTGTTCGTATCACGAAATGCAAGCCTGTGGTCATGTCACGAAATGCTACCCGTGGCCATGTCGAAATGCTGCCCTTGGTGCGCAAAAATGCATGCCTGTGGCCGTATCACAAAATGCATGCCCCCTGGCCATGTCACGAAATGCTGCCCATGGTCATGTCCGCGAAATACATGCCCGTGGTCATGTCACGAAATGCATGCCCGTGGCCATGTCACGAAATGCATGCCCGGTCGTGTCACGAGTTGCATGCCCGTGGTTCGTCATCACGAAATGCATGCCCATGACCATGTCGCGAAATACTTGCCCGTGGTCATGTCCGAAATGCATGCCAATGGCCCCGTCATCGCGAAATGCATGCCAGTGTGGTCCATGTCACGAAAATGCATGCCCGTGGCAATGTCACGAAATGCATGCCCGTGGTCATGAAATGCTGCCGTGGTTCCTCACAAAAATGATGCCGTGGTCATGTCATGAAATGCTGCCCGTGGTCATGTCACGAAATGCATGCCCATTAGCCATGTCACGAAATTTGCCCGTGCCATGTCACAATGCATGCCCGTGGTCGTAATCACGAAATGCTGCCCGTGGTCATGTCACGGAAATGCATGCCTGTGTATCTTGTCCAAATGCATGACCGTGGCCATGTCACAAAATGCTGCCATTGGTCATGTCACAAAATACATGCCCTTCAGTCATTCTCACAAAATGTCATGCCCGTGGTCATGTCACAAAATGCATGCCTGTGGCCATGTCACAAATGCCATGGCCCGTCACGAAATTTGAAATGCATGCCTGTGGCCTTGGACACGTCAAAGAAATGATGCCCGTGGCCATGTCACGAAATGCATGCCATCGGCCATGTCACGAAATCCTGCCCTGTGTTCATTGTCATTACGAAATGCATGCCCGTGGTCATGTCACGCCCATGCCCGGTGGTCATGTCACGAAAATGCATGCCCGTGGCCATGTCACAAAATGCTCATCACCGTGGTCATGTCACCTGAAATGCATGCACATGGCCATGTCATGAAATGCTGCCCTGGCCATGTCGCGGTAAATACGCCACGTGTGTCTTGCATGCCCCATGAAATGCTGCCCGTGGTCATGTCACCTTTTGCATGTCCAGTGGACGTGTTCACCCAGCATGCCATTGGCCATGTCACGGAATGCAAAGCATGTAAAACTGAATCACGTGCATGCCCGTGGTCATGTTACGAAATGCTGCCATTGGCCATGTCACGAAATGCATGCCCGTGGCCATGTCATGAAATGCATGTCGTGGTCATGTCATGAAAATGCTGCCGTGGTGATGTTCACCAATGCTGCCGATGGAAATGTCACAAATGCATGCCCGTGGTCATGTCACAAAATGCTGCCGTGGCCATGTCACGAAATGCTGCCCATGGTCATGTCCGCGAAATGCTGCCCGTGGTCATGTCACAAAATGCATGCCCGTTTAAATGTCAAAATGCTGCCCATGTCCCTCCGCGAATGCATGCCCGTGGCCATGTCACAAAATGCATACCCGTTGTCGTAGATGAAAAAGCATGCCCGTGGTCATATCATAAACTGCCTGTGTTCTTGTCCGCGAAAATGCATGCCAGTGGGCATGTCATGAAAATGCTGCCTGTGGTCATTTTTATCACAAAATGCTGCCTGTGGTCCTGTCACGAAATGCATGCCCATAAATGTCATGCCCGTGGTCATGTCACGAAAATTGCATGCCGTGGCCGTAAACACGAAATGCAATGCCCGTGGCCATGTCATGAAATGCTGCCATTAACCTCACGAATGTTGCCCGTGGTCATGTCACGAAATGCTGCCCGTGGTCATGTCACAAAATGCATGCCTGTGGCCATGTCAGGCGTATGCCGTGGACCTGTCATCGCAAAGCATCCCCCATGGTCATAATCACGGCGCTACATGCCCTGGTCATGTCTGAAATGCATCCTCTGGTCATGTCACTTTCTGCTGCCTGTGGTCGCCCATCCGCGATCCAATGCATGCCTGTGGTCGCATGTCACGCGAAATGCATGCCCAATGGCCATGTCACCAAAATACATGCCCGTGGCGGGGTCTTTTTGTCAAAAGTATTCTGGCATGCCAAATGGCCATGTCACGAAATGCATTGCCCCGTGGTCATGTCATACAAAATGCATGCCCGTGTATATCACCAATTCCATGCCCGTGGCATGTCACGAAATGCTGCCCGTGGTCATATCCGTAATTTTGCCCCTGGATGTTATAAATCCGCCCGTGGACATTTCATATAATAGCCCATGGCCATGTCCGCTGTATGCATGCCTGGTCATGTCGGTCTCTCTGCCCTTCATCATGTCACAAAATGCATGCCCGTTTCCATGTCCGAGGAATTTATGATGTGTCCATGTCACTGTTGCATGCCCTTGGTCGTATCCGCGATATTCATACCATTTCTTTTCATGCATGCTAATGGGAGGACAGTCATCCGGTCAGAGGGGAATGCATGCCATGGCCGTATCCTTTAAATGCTGCCACGTGGTCATGTCTAAAATACATGCCCGTGGCCATGTCACAAAATACTGCCCCATGGTCGTGTCCACGAAATGCAGCCACGTCCATCCGTCACTGTCAGTTCAAATCTGTGAAAATCATGTTACGAAATGCAAACCCGTGGTTTTGCCATCGAAATGCTGCCCGTGGCAATGTTCGTCCTGTCACGAAATGCTGCCGTTATAATATCACGAAATGCATGCCCTGGTCATGTCACAAAATGCATGCCATGGGCTATCACGGGAAATGCCGTGGTCTATCACAAAATGCATGCCTGGCCATGTCCAAAATGCTGCCCGTGGCCATGTCACGAAATGCTGCCATGGTCCATGTCACGAAATGCATGCCCGTGTCATGTCACAAAATGCATGCCCCTGGTCATGTCACAAAATGCTGCCCATGGTCATATCACGAAATGCATGCCCATTGCCATGTCACAAAATGCTGCCCGTGGCCACATCACGAAATGCATGCCGGTTTTCTGTCACAAATTTCCCGTGGTCATGTCGGAAAATTCATGCCCATGGCCATACGGAAATGCTGCCGTGGTCATATCCGCAAAATGCATGCCCGTGGCCATGTCACAAAATGCATATCACGAAATCATGCTGGCCATGTCACGAAAATGCATGCCCGTGGCTGCATGTCGCAAATGCCTGTGGCCAATGTCACGAAATGCATGCCCGATTGGCTCATCTCACAAAATGCATGCCTGTGGTCCGTCACTAAATGCATGCCATGGCCATCACGAAAATGCATGCCCGTGGCCATATCACGAAATGCATGCCCGTGTTCGTCACGAAAATGCATGCCATGGGCATCACGAAATGCCCGTGCCTGTGGTCATGTCAAAATGCATGCCTGTGGTCGTATCGCGATGCATGCCGTGGTCATGTCCGCAGAAATGCATGCCCGTGGCCATATCACGAAATGCATGCCCGTGGCCATATCCGCAAAATGCATGCCGTGGCCATATCACGAAATGCATGCCCATGGCCATATCATGAAATGCATGCCCGTGGCCATGTCCCGAATATGCATGCCCGTGGCCATGTCAAATGCATGCCCGTGGTCAAGTCACGAAAATGCATGCCCATGGACATGTCACGAAATGCATGCCCTGGCCTGTCCCAAAATGCATGCCCGTGGCCATGTCAAAAATGCATACCCATGGCCCTATCCGCGAAATGCATGCCGTGGCCATGTCACAAAATGCATGCCCGTGGCCATGTCATGAAATGCATGCCCGTGGCCATGTCACAAAATGCTGCCGATGGTGATGTCACGAAATGCATGCCTGTGTCCGCAACATCACGAAATGCATGCCGATGGCCTTGTCACGAAATGCATGCCCGTGGCCATATCACGAAATGCATGCCCTTGGTCATATCACGAAATGCTGCCGTGGTCAAATCCAAATGCCCCGTGGCCATGTCACCGAAATGCATGCCAGTGGCCATGTCACGAAATCCGCATGCCCGTGGCCATGTCCACGCCGTATCATGCCATGCATGAAATGTCACGAAATGCATGCCCGTTGCCATGTCACAAAATGCATGCCCGTGTACTGTCACGAAATGCATGCCCGTTGGCCATGTCACGAAATGCATGCCCATGGCCATCACACGAAATGCATGCCGATGGTCATGTCACGCGAAATTCATGCCCGTGGCCGTAATCCGAAATGCCCCTGGTCATGTCACGAAATAATGCCGGTGGCCATATCACGAAATGCATGCTGCCCGGTGGTCATGTCACGAAATGCATGCCCCTGGCCATATCATGAGGAAATGCATGCCTGTAGCCATATCGCGATACTGCCGTGGTCATGTCACGAAATACCGGTGGTCATGTCCGCGAAATGCATGCCGTGGCCATGTCACGAAATGATGCCGTGGCCATGGCCATGTTGCGTGGTCCATGTCACGAAAATGCATGCCCGTGGCCATGTCACGAAATGCATGCCTGTGGCCATGTCACGAAATGCATGCCCGTGGTCATGTCACAAAATGCATGCCATGGTCATGTCACCAAAATGCATGCCGTGGCAATGTCACGAAATGCATGCCGATGGCCATGTCACAAAATGCTGCCCGTGGTCGTATCACAAAATGCATGCCCTGGCCATGTCACGAAATGCATGCCATTTTCCATGTCACAAATGCATGCCGTGGCCATGTCACTAAATGCATGCCTGTGGCCATGTCACTAAATCCATGCCCGTGGCCATGTCACAAAATGCATGCCCGTGGTCATGTCACAAAATGCATGCCCGTGGTCATATCCACGAATGCCTGTGTTCAATTCCATGTCAAAAATGCATGCCTGTGTTCATGTCACGAAATGATGCCCGTGGTCAATATCACGAAAAGTACTGCCCGTGGTCATCCACAAAATACATGCCCGTGGTCATGTCACGAAATGCATGCCCGTGGTCATGTCACGAAATGCATGCCGTGGCCATATCACGAAAATGCTGCCCGTGGCCATGTCTGAAATGCTGCCCGTGGTCATGTCACCAGGCGAAATGATGCCTGTGGCCATGTCACAAAATTTTAGCATGCCCTGTGGTCATTCTCACAAATGCATGCCTGTGTTCTTGTCCTTCCCCATGGTCATGCCCGTGGCCATGTCACGGAAATGCATGCCGGTGGCCATGTCACGAAATGCATGCCTCCATATGATATTTATCACGAAATGCATGCCCGTGTCCATGTCACGAAAATGCATGCCCATGGCCATGTCATGAAATGCATGCCGTGGTCATCTCACGAAATGCATGCCCATGGCCATGTCACGAAATGCATGCCCGTGGTCATGTCACAAAATGCATGCCCGTGGCCATGTCGCCTGCATGCCCGTGGCCATGTCATGCCGTGGCCATGTCACGAAATGCATGCCCGTGGTCCATGTCACTGAAATGCATGCCCGTGGTCATGTCATGAAATGCATGTCCATGGCCATGTCATGAAATGCATGCCCGTGGACATTCTGAAAATGCATGCCCGTGGTCATGTCACAAAATGCATGCCCTTGGTCATGTCACGAAATACATGCCATTGGCCATGTCACGAAATGCATGCCCGTGGCCATATGCAATCCCATGTCACCGAAATGCTGCCCATGGTCATAATCGCAAAATGCATGCCCGTGGTCATGTCACAAAATGCATGCCGTGTAAATACTGCCGTGGCCATGTCACGAAATGCATGCCTGTGGCCATATCACGAAATGCGCCCGTGGCCATATCACGAAATGCATGCCGTGGCCATGTCACCCGAAATGCATGCCCGTGGCCATGTCACGAAATGCATGCCCGTGGTCATCACGAAAATGTATGCCCGTGGTCATGTCACGAAATGCATGCCCGTGGCCATGTCACGAAATGCATGCCCGTGGTCATGTCACAAAATGCATGCCCGTGGCCATGTCACGAAATGCATGCCCATGGTCATGTCACGAAATGCATGCCCGTGGCCATGTCGCCTGAAATGCATGACATGGCCCATGTCACGAAATGCATGCCCGTGGCCATGTCATGAAATGCATGCCCGTGGCCATGTCATGAAATGCATGCCCGTGGTCATGTCACTGAATGCATGCCGTGGTCATGTCACGAAATGCATGCCCGTGGCCATGTCACGAAAATGCTGCCGATGGTCCGTCACGAAATTTTGCCGTGTGCATGTCACGAAAATGCATGCCAGTGGTCATGTCACAAAATGCATGCCGTGGTCATGTCATGAGAAATGCATGCCCGTGGCCATGTCACGAAATGCATGCCGTGGTCATGTCACGAAATGCATGCCCGTGGCCATGTCACAAATGCATGCCGTGGTCATGTCACGAAATGCATGCCCGTGGTCATGTCACGAAATGCTGCCTGTGGCCATGTCACTGGAATGCATGCCTGTGGTCATGTCACGAAAATGCCCTGGACGTCATGCAATGCATGTCCATATCCCGAAATCACGAAATGCATGACCTGTCGCACCACGAAAATGCCGCCCGTGGTCATGTCACGAAATGCATGCCCGTGGGCCATGTCATGAAATGCATGCCCGTGGTCATGTCACGAAATGCACGCCAATGGTCATATCACCCTGGTGCATGCCCGTGGTCATGTCAAAATGCATCCCCGTAAAATGCATGCCCGTGGTCAATGTCATCAAATGCATGCCCATTGCCATGCCCATCATTTCAAAATGCATGCCGTGGTCATGTCACAAAATGCATGCCCTGGCCATGTCACGAAATGCATGCCGGTGGTCATATCACGAAATGCATGCCTGTGGCCATGTCCGAAATGCTGCCCGTGGTCATGTCACGAAATGCATGCCCGTGGCCGCGTCACAAAATGCTGCCCGTGGTCATGTCATGAAATGCATGCCGTGGTCATGTCACGAAATGCATGCCCGTGGTCATATGTTAAAATGCATGGTCATATCACGGAATGCATGCCATGTCATGTCACGAAATGCCATGCCCATGCTATCACAAAATGCAAATGCCGCCCGTGGTCATCACGAAATGCATGCCCGTGGGCATGTCACGAAATACTGCCTGTGGTCATGTCACGAAATGCATGCCTGTGGCCATTGTCGTTGCATGCCCAAGCCCGTGATCATGCCACGAAATGCATGCCCTTGGTCGTGTCACGAAATGCATGCCAATGGTCATGTCACGAAATGCATGCCCGTGGTCATATCACAAAATGCATGCCCGTGGTCATATCACGAAATGCATGCCAGTGGCCGTAATCACGAAATGCATGCCCGTGGCCATGTCACGAAATGCATGCCCGTGGTCATATCACGAAAATGTTATGCCCATGGTCATGTCACAAAATGCTGCCGTGGTCATGTCACGAAATGCATGCCCGTGGTCATGTCACCCGAAAATGCATGCCCATGGTCATGTCACGGAATGCATGCCCGTGGCCATGTCACTGAAATGCATGCCGTTGGCCATGTCACGAAATGCATGCCCGTGGTCATATCACGAAAATGCATGCCCATGGTCATGTCACGAAATGCATGCCCGTGGTCATGTCACGGAATGCATGCCCGTGGTCATGTCACAAATACATGCCCGTGGTCATGTCACGAAATGCATGCCCGTGGTCATGTCACGAAATGCATGCCTGTGGTCATGTCACAAATGCATGCCATGGTCATGTCACGAAATGCATGCCCGTGGCCATGTCGCGAAATGCATGCCTGTGGCCATGTCACGAAATGCATGCCCGTGGTCATGTCACGAAATGCTGCCCGTGGCCATGTCACAAAATGCATGCCCGATGGCCATGTCACGAAATGCATGCCCGTGGTCATGTCACGAAATGCATGCCCGTGGTCATGTCACGAAATGCATGCCCATGGTCATATCACTAAAATGCACAAAAGTGGTCATGTCACGAAATGCATGCCCATGGCCGTGTCACAAAATGCATGCCCGTGGTCATGTCACAAAATGCATGCCCGTGGTCATGTCACAAAATGCATGCCCGTGGTCATGTCACAAAATGCATGCCTGGTCATGTCACGCGTGCATGCCCGTGGTCATGTCAAAATGCATGCCCGTGGCCATGTCATCGCGAAATGCTGCCCGTGGTCATGTCACGAAATGCTGCCCCTGGCCATGTGTCACGAAATGCATGCCTGTGGCTTGTCCGTTAAAATGCATGCCCGTGGTCATGTCACGAAATGCCGCCCGTGGCCCATGTCACAAAATGCATGCCCTTGGCCATGTCATGCAAATGCATGCCCGAGGCCATGTCACGAAATGCATGCCCATGGCCATATCACAAATGCATGCCCGTGGTCCATCACGAAATGCATGCCTGTGGCCATGTCACTGAATGCATGCCCGTGGTCATGTCACAAAATGCATGCCCATGCGTGGTCGTGGCCACGTCACGAAATGCATGCCCGTGGCCATGTCACGAAATGCATGCCTGTGGTCAATCCACGAAATGCATGCCCATGGTCATTTCATGAAATGCATGCCCATGGTCATGTCACGAAATGCATGCCCGTGGTGTCACGGATGCCCCGCGGTCATGTCACCGAAATGCATGCCCGTGGTCGGCGTCACGAAATGCATGCCCTTGGCCATGTCACGAAATGCATGCCCATGGTCATGTCATGAAATGCTGCCCGTGGTCATGTCACTGAATGCATGCCCGTGGTCATGTCACGAAATGCTGCCCATGGTCATCACGAATGCTGCCCGTGGTCATGTCACAAAATGCTGCCCGTGGTTCATGTCACGAAATGCATGCCCGTGGCCATGTCACGAAAATGCTGCCATGGCCCTGTCACGAGAAATGCATGCCTGTGGTCATGTCACAAAATGCATGCCTGTGGTCATGTCACAAAATGCTGCCCGTGGTCATGTCAAAAATGCATGCCCGTGGCCATGTCACGAAATGCATGCCTGTGGCCATGTCACGAAATGCATGCCGTGGTCATGTCACAAAATGCATGCCCATGGTCATGTCATCGCAAATGCATGCCCGTGGTTATGTCACAAAATGCATGCCTATGGTCATGTCAAAGAAATGCATGCCAGTGCGTGGCCATGTCACCGAAATGCATGCCCGTGGTCATGTCACGAAATGCATGCCCGTGGTCATGTCACGAGAAATGCATGCCCGGGGGTCCATGTCAAAAAATGCATGCCGTGGTCATGTCACGAAATGCAAGGCCCGTGGTTGCTGTCACAAAATGCATGCCCGTGGTCATGTCATGCGAAATGCATGCCCGTGGTCATGTCACTAAATGCATGCCCGTGGTCATGTCACGAAATGCTGCCCGTGGTCATGTCACCCGAAATGCATGCCCTTGGTCATGTCACGAAATGCATGCCCGTGGTCATGTCACGAAATGCATGCCCGTGGTCATGTCACGAAATGCATGCCCGTGGTCATGTCACGAAATGCATGCCCCGCGTCATGTCACGAAATGCATGCCCGTGGTCATGTCACGGGCTATGCCATGTCACTAAATGCATGGTCATGTCACAAAATACATGCCCGTGGTCATGTCACGAAATGCATGCCCTGCGCCATGTTACGAAATGCATGCCAGTGGTCATGTCACGAAATGCATGCTCGTGGCCATGTCACAAATGCATGCCCGTGGTCATGTCACGAAATGCATGCCCATGGTCATGTCACGAAATGCATGCCCATGGTCATGTCACGAAAATGCATGCCCATGGTAATGTCAAAAATGCATGCCTGTGACCATGTCACGAAATGCATGCCCGTGGCCATGTCACGAAAAATGCATGCCAAGTGGTCATGTCACGAAATGCTGCCCGTGGTCATGTCACAAATGCATGCCCGTGGTCATGTCACGAAATGCATGCCCGTGGTCATGTCACGGAATGCATGCCCGTGGCCATGTCACGAAATGCAAGCCCGTGGTCATGTCACAAAATGCATGCCCGTGGTCATGTCACGAAATGCATGCCCATGGTCATGTCACGAAATGCATGCCCATGGTCGTAATCACTAAATGCATGCCCGTGGTCATGTCACAAAATGTTTGCCCGTGGCCATCACGAAATGCATGCCCGTGGTCATATCACGAAATGCATGCCCATGGTCATGTCACGAAATGCATGCCAGTGGTCATGTCACAAAATGCATGCCCGTGGCCATGTCACGAAATGCATGCCCGTGGCCATGTCATGAAATGCATGCCCGTGGTCATGTCACGAAATGCATGCCCGTGGTCATGTCACGAAATGCATGCCCGTGGTCATGTCACGAAATGCATGCCCCTGGCCATAATCACCAAAATGCATGCCCGTGGTCATGTCACGAAATGCATGCCATGGTCATGTCACGAAATGCATGCCCGTGGCCATGTCACAAAATGCATGCCCGTGGTCATGTCACGAAAATGCATGCCCATGGTCATGTCACGGAATGCATGCCCGTGGTCATGTCACGAAATGCATGCCATGTGGCCATGTCACGAATGCTGCAAGTGGTCATGTCACCGAAAATGCATGCCCGTGGTCATGTCAAACGAAATGCTGCCCGTGGCCATGTCACAAAATGCATGCCCGTGGTCATGTCACAAAATGCATGCCCGTGGTTATTTCATGAAAATGCATGCCTGTGGTCATGTCACGAAATGCATGCCCCATGGTCATGTCACAAAATGCATGCCCGTGTTCAATCAGATGTCACGAAATGCTGCCCGTGGTCATGTCACGAAAATGCATGCCAGTGGTCATGTCACGAAATGCATGGCCGTGGTCATGTCACAAAATGCATGCCTGTGGTCATGTCACAAAATGCATGCCCGTGGTCATGTCACGAAATGCATGCCCGTGGCCATGTCACGAAATGCATGCCCATGGTCATGTCACGAAATGCATGCCCGTGGCCATGTCACAAAATGCATGCCAGTGGTCATGTCACGAAATGCATGCCCGTGGTCATGTCACAAATGCATGCCCGTGGTCATGTCACGAAATGCATGCCCGTGGTCATGTCACGAAATGCTGCCGATGGCCATGTCACAAAATGCTGCCCGTGGTCATGTCGCAATGCATGCCCGTGGTCATGTCACGAAATGCATGCCCGTGGTCATGTTACAAAATGCATGCCCGCATGGCCATGTCACGAAATGCTGCCCGTGGCCATGTCACGAAATGCTGCCCATGGTCCTGTCACGAAATGCTGCCTGTGGTCATGTCACAAAATGCATGCCCGTGGTCTTGTCACGAAATGCATGCCCGTGGTCATGTTCTCATTCAAAATGCATGCCCGTGGCCATGTCACAAAATGCATGCCCGTGGTCATGTCACGAAATGCATGCCCGTGGTCATGTCACAAAATGCTGCCCGTGGTCATAAAATAAAAATGCATGCCCGTGGTCATGTCACGAAATGCATGCCCAATGGTCATGTCACAAAATGCATGCCCGTGGCCATGTCACGAAAATGCTGCCGTGGTCATGTCACGAAATGCATGCCCGTGGTCATGTCACGAAATGCATGCCCGTGGTCATGTCACGAAATGCATGCCCGTGGTCATGTCACGAAATGCATGCCCGTGGTCATGTCACGAAATGCATGGCCATGGTCATGTCACGAAATGCATGCCCGTGGTCATGTCATGAAATGCAAGCCCGTGGTCATGTCACGAAATGCATGCCCGTGGTCATGTCACGAAAATGCATGCCCGTGGTCATGTCACGAAATGCATGCCCGTGGTCATGTCACGAAATGCATGCCCGTGGTCATGTCACGAAATGCATGCCCGTGGTCATGTCACGAAATGCATGCCCGTGGTCATGTCACGAAATGCATGCCCGTGGCCATGTCGAAAAATGCATGCCCGTGGTCATGTCACGAAAATGCTGCCCATGGTCATGTCACGGAAATGCATGCCCGTGGTCATGTCACTAAATGCATGCCCGTGGTCATGTCACAAAAATGCATGCCCGTGGTCATGTCACGAAATGCATGCCCTTCGCCATATCACGAAATGCATGCCCAGTGGTCATGTCACGAAATGCATGCCCGTGGTCATGTCACAAATGCATGCCCGTGGTCATGTCACGAAATGCATGCCCTTGGCCATGTCACGAAATGCATGCCCGTGGTCATATCACGAATGCATGCCCGTGGCCATGTCACGAAATGCATGCCCGTGGTCATGTCACGAAATGCATGCCCCTGTTCATGTCGCGAAATGCATGCCGTGGCCATGTCACGAAATGCATGCCCGTGGTCATGTCACCGAAATGCATGCCCTTGGTTCATGTCACGAAATGCATGCCCATGGTCATGTCACGAAAAAAACATGCCCGTGGTCATATCACTGAAATGCATGCCCGTGGTCATGTCACGAAATGCATGCCGTGGTCATGTCACGAAATGCATGCCCGTGGTCATGTCACAAAAATGCATGCCCGTGGTCATGTTCACGAAATGCATGCCCGTGGCCATGTCACGAAATGCATGCCCGTGGTCATGTCACAAAATGCATGCCACGTGGTCATGTCACAAAATGCTGCCCGTGGTCATGTCACGAAATGCATGCCAGTGGCCATGTCACAAAATGCATGCCCATGGTCATGTCACGAAATGCATGCCCCGTGGTCATGTCACGAAATGCATGCCCGTGGTCATGTCCCCCGAAATGCATGCCCGTGGTCATGTCACAAAATGCATGCCAGTGGCCATGTCACGGAAATGCATGCCCGTGGTCATGTCACACGAAATGCATGCCCGTGGCCATGTCACGAAAAATGCATGCCCGTGGTCATGTCACAAAATGCATGCCCGTGGTCATGTCACGCGAATGCATGCCCGTGGCCATGTCACGAAAATGCATGCCGGTGGTCATGTCACGAAAATGCATGCCCGTGGTCATGTCACGAAATGCATGCCCGGTCATGGTCATGTCACCGTTGAATGCATGCCCCCGTGGTCATGTCACGAAATGCATGCCGTGGCCATGTCACAAAATGCATGCCCGTGGTCATGTCACAAAATGCATGCCCGTGGTCATGTCACGAAATGCATGCCAGTGGCCATGTCACGAAATGCATGCCCGTGGTCATGTCCGAAATGCATGCCCGTGGTCATGTCACGAAATGCATGCCCGTGGTCATGTCACGAAATGCATGCCCGTGGTCATGTCACAAAATGCATGCCCGTGGTCATGTGTCACAAAATGCATGCCCGTGGTCATGTCACAAATGCATGCCATGGTCATGTCACGAAAATGCATGCCCGTGGTCATGTCACAAAATGCATGCCCGTGGTCATGTCACGAAATGCATGCCCGTGGCCATGTCACGAAATGCATGCCCGTGGTCCATGTCACTGAATGCATGCCCCGTGGTCATGTCACGAAAATGCATGCCCCTGGTCATGTCACGAAATGCCCCCGTGGACATGTCACGAAATGCATGCCCCCGGTCATGTCACAAAAATGCATGCCCGTGGTCATGTCACGAAATGCATGCCCGTGGTCATGTCACGAAATGCATGCCCGTGGTCATGTCACGAAAATGCATGCCCGTGGTCATGTCACGAAAATGCATGCCCGTGGTCATGTCACGAAATGCATGCCCGTGGTCATGTCACGAAATGCATGCCCATGGTCATGTCACGAAATGCATGCCCGTGGTCATGTCACGAAATGCATGCCGCCATTGTCATGTCACGAAATGCATGCCCGTGGTCATGTCACAAAATGCATGCCCGTGGTCATGTCAAATGCATGCCCGTGGTCATGTCACGAAATGCATGCCCATGGCCATGTCACGAAAATGCATGCCCGTGGTCATGTCACGAAAATGCATGCCCGTGGTCATGTCACAAAATGCATGCCCGTGGTCATGTCACGAAATGCATGCCCGTGGTCATGTCACGAAATGCATGCCCTGTGGTCATGTCACGAAATGCATGCCCGTGGTCATGTCACGGAATGCATGCCCGTGGTCATGTCACAAAATGCATGCCCGTGGCCATGTCACGAAATGCATGCCCGTGGTCATGTCACGAAATGCATGCCCGTGGTCATGTCACAAAATGCATGCCCGTGGTCATGTCACGGAATGCATGCCCGTGGCCATGTCACGAAATGCATGCCCGTGGTCATGTCACGAAATGCATGCCCATGGTCATGTCACGAAATGCATGCCCCTGGTCATGTCACGGAATGCATGCCTGTGGTCATGTCACGAAATGAAATGCATGCCCATGCATGGCCATGTCACGAAATGCATGCCCGTGGTCATGTCACAAAATGCATGCCCGTGGTCATGTCACGAAATGCATGCCCGTGGTCATGTCACGAAATGCATGCCAGTGGTCATGTCACGAAATGCATGCCCAGGTCATGTCACGAAATGCATGCCCGTGGTCATGTCACGAAATGCATGCCCGTGGTCATGTCACAAATGCATGCCCGTGGTCCATGTCACGAAATGCATGCCCGTGGTCATGTCACGAAATGCATGCCCGTGGTCATGTCACGAAATGCATGCCCATGTGGGCCATGTTCGCGAAATGCATGCCCGTGGTCATGTCACGAAATGCATGCCAATGGCCATGTCACAAAATGCATGCCGTGGTCATGTCACGAAATGCATGCCCATGGTCATGTCACGAAATGCTGCCCGTGGTCATGTCACGAAATGCATGCCCGTGGTCATGTCACAAATGCATGCCCGTGGTCATGTCACGAAATGCATGCCCGTGGTCATGTCACGAAATGCATGCCCGTGGTCATGTCACGGAATGCATGCCCGTGGTCCATGTCACGGAAATGCATGCCCGTGGCCATGTCACGAAATGCATGCCCAATTGGTCATGTCACAAATGCATGCCCGTGGTCATGTCACGAAATGCATGCCCATGGTCATGTCACGAAATGCTGCCCATGGTCATGTCACGAAATGCATGCCCGTGGTCATGTCACGAAATGCATGCCCGTGGTCATGTCACGAAATGCATGCCCGTGGTCATGTCACGAAATGCATGCCGTGGTCATGTCACGAAATGCCCGTGGTCATGCCATGCCCATGGTCATGTCACGAAATGCATGCCCGTGGTCATGTCACGAAATGCATGCCCATTGGTCATGTCACGAAATACATGCCCGTGGTCATGTCACAAAATGCATGCCAGTGGTCATGTCATGTCAAATGCATGCCCGTTGTCATGTCACAAAATGCATGCCCGTGGTCATGTCACAAAATGCATGCCCGTGGTCATGTCACGAAATGCATGCCCGTGGTCATGTCACGGAAATGCATGCCCGTGGTCATGCCCGTGGTCATGTCACAAAATGCATGCCCATGGCCATGTCACGAAATGCATGCCCGTGGTCATGTCACACGAAAATGCATGCCCATGGTCATGTCCCAAAATGCATGCCCGTGGCCATGTCACAAAATGCATGCCCGTGGTCATGTCACGAAATGCATGCCCGTGGTCATGTCACGAAATGCATGCCCGTGGTCATGTCACGAAATGCATGCCCGTGGTCATGTCACTAAATGCATGCCCATGGTCATGTCACAAATGCATGCCCGTGGTCATGTCACTGAAATGCATGCCCGTTGTCATGTCACGAAATGCATGCCAGGCCATGTCACAAATGCATGCCCGTGGTCATGTCACAAAATGCATGCCCGTGGTCATGTCACGAAATGCATGCCCGTGGTCATGTCACGAAATGCATGCCCGTGGTCATGTCACGAAATGCATGCCCGTGGTCATGTCACGAAATGCATGCCCGTGGTCATGTCACGAAATGCATGCCCGTGTCCATGTCACGGAAATGCATGCCCGTGGTCATGTCACAAAATGCATGCCCGTGGTCATGTCACGAAATGCATGCCCATGGTCATGTCACGAAATGCATGCCCGTGGTCATGTCACGAAATGCATGCCCATGGTCATGTCACAAAATGCATGCCCGTGGTCATGTCACGAAATGCATGCCCGTGGTCATGTCACGAAATGCATGCCCGGTGGTCATGTCACGAAAATGCATGCCCGTGGTCATGTCACGAAATGCATATACTGCCGTTGGTCATGTCACAAAATGCATGCCCGTGGTCATGTCACGAAATGCATGCCCGTGGTCATGTCACAAAATGCATGCCCGGTGGTCATGTCACGAAATGCATGCCCGTGGCCATGTCACGAAATGCATGCCCGTGGTCATGTCACGAAATACATGCCTGTGGTCATGTCACGAAATGCATGCCCGTGGTCATATCACGAAATGCATGCCCGTGGCCATGTCACGAAATGCATGCCCGTGGTCATGTCACAAATGCAAATGCATGCCCATGGTCATGTCACGAAATGCATGCCCGTGGTCATGTCACAAAATGCATGCCCGTGGTCATGTCACGAAAATGCATGCCCGTGGTCCATGTCACGAAAATGCATGCCCGTGGTCATGTCACGAAATGCATGCCCGTGGTCATGTCAAAATGCATGCCCGTGGTCATGTCACTGAATGCATGCCCATGGTCATGTCACGAAATGCATGCCCGTGGCCATGTCACGAAATGCATGCCCGTGGTCATGTCACCAAATGCATGCCCGTGGTCATGTCACGAAATGCATGCCCGTGGTCATGTCACGAAATGCATGCCCGTGGTCATGTCACGAAATGCATGCCCGTGGTCATGTCACGAAATGCATGCCCGTGGTCATGTCACGAAATGCATGCCCGTGGTCATGTCACGAAATGCTGCCCGTGGTCATGTCACGAAATGCATGCCCGTGGCCATGTCACGAAATGCATGCCCGTGGTCATGTCACCCGAAAATGCATGCCCGTGGTCATGTCACGAAATGCATGCCCGTGGTCATGTCACGCGAAATGCATGCCCGTGGTCATGTCACGAAATGCATGCCCGTGGTCATGTCACGAAATGCATGCCCGTGGTCATGTCACGAAATGCATGCCCGTGGTCATGTCACGAAATGCATGCCCGTGGTCATGTCACAAAATGCATGCCCGTGGTCATGTCACGAAATGCATGCCCGTGGTCATGTCACGAAATGCATGCCCGTGGCCATGTCACGAAATGCATGCCCGTGGCCATGTCACAAAATGCATGCCCGTGGTCATGTCACGAAATGCATGCCCGTGGTCATGTCACGAAATGCATGCCCGTGGCCATGTCACAAAATGCATGCCCGTGGTCATGTCACGGAATGCATGCCCGTGGTCATGTCACGAAATGCATGCCCGTGGTCATGTCACGAAATGCATGCCCGTGGTCGTCATGTCACGAAATGCATGCCCGTGGTCCGTGTCACAAAATGCATGCCCGTGGCCATGTCACCGAAAATGCATGCCCGTGGTCATGTCACGAAATGCATGCCCGTGGTCATGTCACATGAAATGCCGTGGCCCGTGGAAATGCACGGACGCCCGTGGTCATGTCACGAAATGCATGCCCGTGGTCATGTCACGAAATGCATGCCCGATGGTCATGTCACGAAATGCATGCCCGTGGTCATGTCACAAAATGCATGCCCATGGTCCATGTCACGAAATGCATGCCCGTGGTCATGTCACGAAATGCATGCCCGTGGTCATGTCACCGGAAATGCATGCCCGTGGTCATGTCACGAAATGCATGCCCGTGGCCATGTCACAAATGCATGCCCGTGGTCATGTCACGAAATGCATGCCCCGTGGTCATGTCACGAAATGCATGCCCGTGGCCATGTCACGAAATGCATGCCCGTGGTCATGTCACGGAATGCATGCCCGTGGTCATGTCACAGAATGCATGCCCGTGGCCATGTCACGAAATGCTGCCCGTGGTCATGTCACGAAATGCATGCCAGTGGTCATGTCACGGAATGCATCCCTATGGTCATGTCACTGAATGCATGCCCATGGTCATGTTACGAAATGCTGCCCGTGGTCATGTCACGGAATGCATGCCTGTGGTCATGTCACTGAATGCATGCCCGTGGTCATGTTACAAAATGCTTCCCGTGGCCATGTCACGAAATGCATGCCCGTGAACATGTCATGAAATGCTGCCCGTGGTCATGTCACGAAATGCATGCCCGTGGCCATGTCACGAAATGCATGTCCATGGCCATATCACAAAATGCATGACAATTGCCATGTCACAAAAAGCATGCCCGTGGTCATATCACGAAATGCATGCCCATGGCCATGTCACGAAATGCATGCCCGTGGTCATGTCACAAAATGCCCATGGCATGTCACAAAATGCATGCGGCAGTCATGTCCACGAAATGCATGCCCGTGGTCATGTCACGAAAATGCATGCCCCTGGTCATGTACACAAAATTAGATGCCCATGGAGGATGTCTTTAAATCTGCCCGTTGCTTTGGTCAATGCATGCCCGTGGTCAAAGCCTTGCAAATGCGTGGCCATTTCTCATAAGCTGAAAATGCATGCCCTGGTTCATGTCACAAAATGCATGCCCGTGGGATGGAGCGGAATGCAGCCCCTGGTCACAAACAAACAAAAGGCATGCCAGTGGTCATGTCGACAGAATGCATGCCTGTGACATCGTGTCACAAAATACATGCCGTGGTCATGTCACAGCGCATGCCCGTGGTCATGCAGAAAGGAGCATGCCCGTGGCATGTTTAAATCTGCCCGTTGCATTAATCACGAAAACATTGCCCATGGTCATGTCAGCTGCGTGTATTTTTCATGATCAGCTGAAATGCATGCCAGTGGTTCAAATCCCGAAATGCATGGGACATCCGTGGTCATGAAACGCAGCACAAACACAAACAAACAAAAGGCAGGCGGTCATGTCCTAGAAATGCATGCCCGTGGAAATGCATGCCTGTCATCGTGGGAAAGTGCATGCCCGTGGTCATGTACAGCGCATGTTAGAAGCATGTTTGAAATGCATGCCCGTTGACAGCCGCAAAGCTACACTAAACAAAAAAATGGTCTTCAAATGCCAGTGGTCATGTGACAAAATGCATGCCAATGGTCATGTCACAGAAAACATGCCCGCTGGTCAAGTCACGAAATGCCGCATGTCCAGGACTTGTTCAGCGAAATGCATGCCCCTGCTATGAAAAGGAAATGGATGCCCGTGAGACAGCAACAAATGCATGCCCGTGGGATGCTGACACACCCACATGCCATGGAAGTCATGCACCCCGAAATGCAGCCTGAAATGCCACCAAATGATGTGGTCATGTCACGAAACAGCTGCCCGTGGTCAAATCACGAAATGCATGCCAAAGAAACTTATGTCAAACACAACCACCCCGAAATCCATGACATCCAAATGCATTTGAGCCCGTGTCAACATTTAGATGCAAAACCAACATCATGTCAATGAAATGCATGCCACCCAGGACCCTATAAACATGTGCCCGACCAGTCATGTCAAAAGAATGCATGTCCGATGGTCATGGACTCCATGCATGCCCAGGTCAAGTCACAGTTGCATGCCCGTTGGACCCCCATGTCACAACAGTGTGCTGCCTTCCAGGAAATGCCTCTGTCAAGTCATGTCACTGAAATGCAGGCCCTGGAACGAACTGAAATGCATGCCCGTGGTCCATGTTGGTACAAAATGCATTGGTCATGAGACAATGCAAGATCCCTGGTCATGTCACAAATTCAGCCCGTGGTCATGTCACGGAATGCAATTAAAAGGTCAGACCAAAAATGCATTTTCTGGGATACTGTCACGCCTTGCAATGCATGCCCATGGACATGTCACAAAATCAAAATGCATGGCTGAAATCATGCCCGTGCATGTCAGGAAGGCATGCCCGTGGTCATTTCTTGAACATTGGAGCACTTTTACAACAAGGAATATCTATACAGGTGGGACGGACTGCACTTAAACAGAAAGGAACCAATCTGCCCGTGGTCATGATCCTTCAATGCATGCCCAGGTCATTTAAACTAGAAAGGAAGGGGTCATGTCAAAAAAACAGAAGGGTGACTACATCAAAACAAGGGCAACAACTCAGGTCACCACTATTAAATGCATTTATCTTAATGCTAGAAGTCTCAGAAACAAAATGTTAGAACTTGTCGCTACTGCACTAACAAGTAACTCACGAAATGATAGGTGTTGTCAGAAACTTGGTTGTCATGAGAGAAATGGATGCCGAATATATGTCAGTGGGTACACACTGTATAGGAAAACCGGATAGGCAGGTCATGTCACGGAATGCATGCCCGTGGTCATACATAAGAAATAGCCTTGAAGCCCGTGGTTAAATCAGGACAAAAAAACAATGCCCGAATGGTATGGGTCAGAAAATGCATGGACCCAAATTCAAAGGGCATAATAATAGGAGCATGCTATGACCGCCAAATTCATGGTGGTGAGCAAAATAATCTGTTGTCAATGACATTAGAAATGTCATGTAGAAAAGGATGCCCATACTAATGGGGGATTTCAATTCCCCATATAAATGGGAAAACCCAATGCCTGTGGTCATGTTTAAAATGCATGAAATGGGTGGAAATGACAAATGCATGCCGTGGTCATGTCACTGTCAATGCATGCCGACTAGAGGGGCATGCCTTGAAATAGTCTTTTCAAATAATGAAGACAGAATAACATAAAACAGAGGTCAGAATGCATGCCCGTGGTCAAACACCAAATGCCACAACATGGTCTCATGTCAAATAATTTTGCCCCCCAAAAGTGTTGACTAAATGCTGCCCGTGGTTATGTCACGAAAAAAGCAAACATATGAAATGCAAACCCGGAGACTAACAGAAATGTATGATTGGAGTCAAATAGAGAAAACATCCACATGTCAAAAATGCATGGCTGTCTTTTCAAAATGCATGCCCGTGGTCATGTCACAAAACAATTACATGCCCAAAGTGCCCGACAATCTAAATCTAAAACAAAATGGCCAAAATGCATTAATAGATCAATTAAAAAAATATTCCCGAAAAATGTCACTTTACAGAGCGTGGTCATGTCACCAAAAACAAAGCCACAGAAATGTCTTGGAACTGCAAACACAAGGTCAAAAGGAAGTTAAAAGGCCAAGCCCGGGTCATCAATATTGCATGCCCGTGGCTAAAACCAAATCCAAAATGTTTTTCACAATATTATGCCAGCAAGAGAACATTCAAATGCATGCCCATAAATGTCTAAGAGACACAAATGGCAAAATCATAGATGAAGAAAAAAAATGCCCGCAAATATATTAAATGCATTACCGTTCACAGATTTTTACAAATGCATGCCCGACAACATGCCCCAAAATGCCTGCCCCTGGTCCATTTTAAATAACTTTAGCATGCCCGGCAGGTCATGTCACGTTAAAGGGCCAGTGGATGTCTTAAAATAAACCGTGGTCATGTCACCCGAGATCCTCCCAATGGCTCAAAGAAATGAAAGAAGTTATTTACAAGTCATGAAAAGATCATGCCCGTGGTCATGTCTCTTGACACCCGGGTTGTCACCGAAAGACCCGTGGTCATGTCAAACGAAATGCATGCCAAAAAGTCATGTCAAAACTGAACCAGGTAACTACAGACCAATAAGCCTGACTTCTATTATATCACAAACTTATGCCCGTATAATAAGTCACAAAATGGAAAATTACCTATATGTCACAAATATCCTGGGTGACAGCCAGGTCATGGTTTTAGGAAAGGGAGTCATGTCTAAATGCATGCCTTGGTCATTTCACGAGGAAATGCAACATTGGTCATGTCACAACTGCAAAGCAATGCGGTCATGGTCAAAATGCATTTCCCGTGGTTTTGTCACAAAGTCCATGCCGTGAACATGTCACAAACTGCATGCCCATGGTCATTCAAGGAAATGCATGCCCATGGATTATGTCACGAAATGTAAAACATGTCACGAAACTGATTAGAGGAGAAACCATGAAATGGATGTCAGGTAACCAGTGGTGTACCACAGGGAAATGCATGCCCGTGGTCATGTGCTATTCCTAATCTACATTCATGAAATAGACTCTGGTCATATAGTAAATGCAACCCGTGGTCAAATTTGCAGAATGCATGCCGACATGTCACAAAATGCTGCCCGCGACACATGTTGAAATGCATGCCCGTGGTCATTCAAAATGCATCCCGTGACCATGTCATTCAAAATTGCATGCCCCATGGTCAAATGAAATTTAATAGAGGTCATGTGTAAAGTGTTGGTCATGTCACAAAATAAATGCCCGTGGTCATGTCATCAAATGGGAGATAGTCACGAAATGCAGCCCGTGGTATGTCAAAATAAATAGGAGTTTATGGTCACTCAGAAATGCATGCCCGTGGTCATGACAAAATGGGAAGCTATGGTCATGTAACAAATGCATGCCCGTGGTCATGTCACGAAATGCATGAATTTAAATCATGTCACGAAATAATGCCCGTGGTCATGTACAATGCATTAGTAAGACCTCACCAGAATATTGTGTTGAAATTCCCGTGGTCATGTTACAAAAAATATTGCCTCTAGAAATGTCAAAGAAATGCAACCCGTGGTTATGTCACGAAATGCATGCCCGGGACATGTCAAAAAATGCATGCCCGTGGTCATGTCTTGAAAAAGAAGCATGCCCGTGGTCATGTCACAAACATTCAAAATCCTAAAAGGTATAGACAATGTCAATGCCCGTGGGATGTCACGTGCTTGAAAAAAAAAGTGGTCATGGGTGCATGCCCGTGGCCATGTCACTAAATGCATAAAGTGGTCATTCAGAAAATGCATGCCCGAGGGTCATTCACAGAAATGCATGCCCTTTGGTCTGTCACCAACATGCCCAGGTCATGTCACGAAATGCATGACACCCTGGGATTCAAGAATGCTGCCCGATGAGAATCATGCCCGTCAATAACAACCAAACGAGCCCGTGATGTCACGAAATGCATGCTCTCGGTTGTGTCATGTTCTTATGCATGCCCATGGTCATGTCACGAAATGCATGCCCCACCCATGTCACAAAATGCAGGCCCGTGGACATGTCACGAAATGCATGCCCATGGCCATGTCACGAAATGCATGCCCGTGGTCATGTCACGGAATGCATGCCCGTGGTCATGTCACGAAATGCTGCCCGTGGTCATGTCACGGAATGCATGCCCGTGGTCATGTCACTGAAATGCATGCCCGTGGTCATGTCACGAAATGCATGCCCGTGGTCATGTCACGAAATGCATGCCCATGGTCATGTCACGAAATGCATGCCCGTGGTCATGTCACAAAATGCATGCCCGTGGTCATGTCACGAAAATGCATGCCCGTGGTCATGTCACAAAATGCATGCCCGTGGTCATGTCACGAAATGCATGCCCGTGGTCATGTCACGAAATGCATGCCCGTGGCCATGTCACGAAATGCATGCCCGTGGTCATGTCACGAAATGCATGCCCGTGGCCATGTCACGAAAATGCATGCCCGTGGTCATGTCACGAAATGCATGCCCATGGTCATGTCACGAAATGCATGCCCCTGACCATGTCACAAAATGCAGGCCCGTGGAGATTTCACGAAATGCATGCAAGTAGCCATGTCACGAAATGCATGCCCGTGGTCATGTCACGGAATGCATGCCCGTGGTCATGTTACGAAATGCTGCCCGTGGTCATGTCACGGAATGCATGCCTGTGGTCATGTCACTGAATGCATGCCCGTGGTCATGTTACAAAATGCTTCCCGTGGCCATGTCACGAAATGCAAGCCCGTGATCATGTCACGAAATGCAAGCCCGTGGTCATGTCACAAAATGCTACCCGTGGCTATGTCACGAAATGCTGCCCGTGGTCATGTCACGAAATGCATGCCCGTGGTCATGTCACAAAATGCTACCCGTGGCCATGTCACGAAATGCTGCCCGTGGTCATGTCACGAAATGCATGCCCGTGGCCATGTCACGAAATGCATGCCCGTGACCATGTCACGAAATGCATGTCCATGGTCATGTCACGGAATGCATGCCCGTGGCCATGTCACTAAATGCATGACAATTGCCATGTCACAAAAAGCATGCCCGTGGTCATATCACGAAAGGCATGCCCTTCGCCATGTTACGAAATGCATGCCAGTGGTTATGTCACAGAAAACATGCCCGTGGTCATGTCACGAAAATGCATGCCCGTGGTCATGTCACGAAATGCATGCCCGTGGTCATGTCACGAAATGCATGCCCGTGGTCATGTCACGAAATGCATGCCCGTGGTCATGTCACGAAATGCATGCCCGTGGTCATGTCACGAAAATGCATGCCCGTGGTCATGTCACGAAATGCATGCCCGTGGCCATGTCACAAATGCATGCCCGTGGCCATGTCACTAAATGCATGCCAATGGCCATGTCACAAAATGCATGCCCGTGGTCATGTCACGAAATGCATGCCCGTGCATGCCATGTTACAAAAATGCATGCCAGTGGTCATGTCACGAAATGCATGCTCGTGGCCATGTCACAAATGCATGCCCGTGGTCATGTCACGAAATGCATGCCCGTGGTCATGTCACGAAATGCATGCCCGTGGCCATATCACAAAATGCATGCCCGTGGCCATGTCACGAAATGCTGCCCGAGGCCATGTCACGAAATGCATGCCAGTGGCCATGTTACAAAATGCATGCCCGTGGTCATGTCACGGAATGCATGCCCGTGGCTATGTCACGAAATGCTACCCGTGGTCATGTCACGAAATGCATGCCCATGGTCATGTCACGAAATGCATGCCCCTGACCATGTCACAAAATGCAGGCCCGTGGACATTTCACGAAATGCATGCAAGTAGCCATGTCACGAAATGCATGCCCGTGGTCATGTCACGGAATGCATGCCCGTGGTCATGTCACGGAATGCATGCCCGTGGCCATGTCACGAAATGCTGCCCGTGGTCATGTCACGAAATGCATGCCAGTGGTCATGTCACGGAATGCATCCCTATGGTCATGTCACTGAATGCATGCCCATGGTCATGTTACGAAATGCTGCCCGTGGTCATGTCACGGAATGCATGCCTGTGGTCATGTCACTGAATGCATGCCCGTGGTCATGTTACAAAATGCTTCCCGTGGCCATGTCACGAAATGCCGCCCGTGAACATGTCATGAAATGCTGCCCGTGGTCATTTCAGGAAATGCTGCCCGTGGCCATGTCACGAAATGCTGCCAGTGGCCATGTCACGAAATGCATGCCCGTGGTCATGTCACGAAATGCATGCCCGTGGTCATGTCACGAAATGCATGCCCGTGGCCATGTCACGAAATGCATGCCCGTGGTCATGTCACGAAATGCATGCCCGTGGTCATGTCACAAAATGCATGCCCATGGCCATGTCACGAAATGCATGCCCGTGGTCATGTCACGAAATGCATGCCCGTGGTCATGTCACGAAATGCATGCCCGTGACCATGTCACGAAATGCATGTCCATGGTCATGTCACGGAATGCATGCCCGTGGCCATGTCACTAAATGCATGACAATTGCCATGTCACAAAAAGCATGCCCGTGGTCATATCACGAAAGGCATGCCCTTCGCCATGTTACGAAATGCATGCCAGTGGTTATGTCACGAAATGCATGCCCGTGGTCATGTCACGAAATGCATGCCCGTGGTCATGTCACGAAATGCATGCCCATGGTCATGTCACGAAATGCATGCCCGTGGTCATGTCACGAAATGCATGCCCGTGGTCATGTCACGAAATGCATGCCCGTGGTCATGTCACAAAATGCATGCCCGTGGACATGTCACGAAATGCATGCCCATGGTCATGTCACGGAATGCATGCCCGTGGCCATGTCACTAAATGCATGCCCGTTGCCATGTCACAAAATGCATGCCCGTGGTCATATCACGAAATGCATGCCCTTCGTCATGTTACGAAATGCATGCCAGTGGTCATGTCACGAAATGCATGCCCGTGGTCATGTCACGGAATGCATGCCCGTGGTCATGTCACTAAATGCATGCCCGTGGTCATGTCACGAAATGCATGCCCGTGGCCATGTCACAAAATGCATGCCCGTGGTCATGTCACGAAAATGCATGCCCGAGGCCATGTCACGAAATGCATGCCCGTGGTCATGTCACAAAATGCATGCCCGTGGTCATGTCACGAAATGCATGCCCGTGGTCATGTCACGAAATGCATGCCCGTGGTCATGTCACGAAATGCATGCCCGTGGTCATGTCACGAAATGCATGCCCGTGGTCATGTCACGGAATGCATGCCCGTGGTCATGTCACGAAATGCATGCCCGTTGCCATGTCACAAAATGCATGCCCGTGGTCATGTCACGAAATGCATGCCCGTGGCCATGTCACGAAATGCATGCCCGTGGCCATGTCACGAAATGCCCGTGGTCATGTCACGAAATGCATGCCGGTCATGTCACGAAATGCATGCCCGTGGTCATGTCACGAAATGCATGCCCATGGCCATGTCACGAAATGCATGCCCGTGGTCATGTCACGAAATGCATGCCCATGGTCATGTCACGAAATGCTGTCCGTGGTCATGTCACAAAAATGCATGCCCGTGGTCATGTCACGAAAATGCATGCCCGTGGTCATGTCACGAAATGCATGCCCGTGGTCATGTCACGAAATGCATGCCCGTGGTCATGTCACGAAATGCATGCCCGTGGTCATGTCACGAAATGCATGCCCGTGGTCATGTCACGAAATGCATGCCCGTGGTCATGTCACAAAATGCATGCCCGTGGTCATGTCACGAAATGCATGCCCGTGGTCATGTCACGAAATGCATGCCCGTGGTCATGTCACAAAATGCATGCCCGTGGTCATGTGCATCACCCGTGAAATGCATGCCCGTGGTCATGTCACGAAAATGCATGCCCGTGGTCATGTCACGAAATGCATGCCCGTGGTCATGTCACGAAATGCATGCCCGTGGTCATGTCACGAAATGCATGCCCGTGGTCATGTCACAAATGCATGCCCGTGGTCATGTCACAAAATGCATGCCCGTGGTCATGTCACGAAATGCATGCCCATGGTCATGTCACGAAATGCATGCCCGTGGTCATGTCACGAAATGCATGCCCGTGGTCATGTCACAAAATGCATGCCCGTGGTCATGTCACGAAATGCATGCCCGTGGTCATGTCACGAAATGCATGCCCGTGGTCATGTCACGAAAATGCATGCCCGTGGTCATGTCACGAAATGCATGCCCGTGGTCATGTCACGAAATGCATGCCCGTGGCCATGTCACGAAATGCATGCCTGTGGCCATGTCACGAAATGCATGGCCGTCATCATGTCACGAAATGCATGCACGTAGTCATGTCACGAAATGCATGCCCGTGGTCATGTCACAAAATGCATGCCCGTGGTCATGTCACGAAAAATGCATGCCCATGGTCATGTCACGAAATGCATGCCCGTGGTCATGTCACTAAATGCATGCCCGTGGCCATGTCCATGTCACCCTGGCCATGCATGCCCGTGGTATGTCACGAAATGCATGTCCGTGGCCATGTTACGAAATGCATGCCAGTGGTCATGTCACGAAATGCATTCCCGTGGTCATGTCACATGTCAAAATGCATGCCCGTGGTCATGTCACGAAATGCATGCCCGTGGTCATGTCACGAAATGCATGCCCGTGGTCCATATCACAAAAATGCATGCCCGTGGCCATGTCACGAAATGCATGCCCGTGGTCATGTCACGAAATGCATGCCCGTGGCCATGTCACGAAATGCATGCCCGTGGTCATGTCACGAAATGCATGCCCGTGGTCATGTCACGAAATGCCCCGGGTCATGTCACGAAATGCATGCCCATGGTCATGTCACGAAATGCATGCCCCTGACCATGTCACAAAATGCATGCCCGTGGACATGTCACGAAATGCATGCCCGTGGCCATGTCACGAAATGCATGCCCGTGGTCATGTCACGAAATGCATGCCCGTGGTCATGTCACGGAATGCATGCCCGTGGTCATGTCACGAAATGCATGCCCGTGGTCATGTCACGAAATGCATGCCCGTGGTCATGTCACGAAATGCATGCCCGTGGTCATGTCACTGAATGCATGCCCGTGGTCATGTCACAAAATGCATGCCCGTGGTCATGTCACGAAATGCATGCCCGTGGTCATGTCACGAAATGCATGCCCGTGGTCATGTCACAAAATGCATGCCCGTGGTCATGTCACGAAAATGCATGCCCGTGGTCATGTCACGAAATGCATGCCCGTGGTCATGTCACGAAATGCATGCCCGTGGTCATGTCACGAAATGCATGCCCGTGGTCATGTCACGAAATGCATGCCCGTGGCCATGTCACGAAATGCATGCCCGTGGTCATGTCACAAAATGCATGCCCGTGGTCATGTCACGAAATGCATGCCCGTGGTCATGTCACGAAATGCATGCCCGTGGTCATGTCACAAAATGCATGCCCGTGGTCATGTCACGAAATGCATGCCCGTGGTCATGTCACGAAATGCATGCCCGTGGTCATGTCACGAAATGCATGCCCGTGGTCATGTCACGAAATGCATGCCCATGGTCATGTCACGAAATGCATGCCCGTGGCCATGTCACTAAATGCATGACAATTGCCATGTCACAAAAAGCATGCCCGTGGTCATATCACGAAATGCATGCCCTGGTCATGTTACGAAATGCATGCCAGTGGTCATGTCACGAAATGCATGCTCGTGGCCATGTCACAAATGCATGTCCGTGGTCATGTCACGAAATGCATGCCTGTGGTCATGTCACGAAATGCATGCCCGTGGCCATATCACAAAATGCATGCCCGTGGCCATGTCACGAAATGCTGCCCGTGGCCATGTCACGAAATGCATGCCAGTGGCCATGTCACAAAATGCATGCCCGTGGTCATGTCACGGAATGCATGCCCGTGGCCATGTCACGAAAATGCTGCCCGTGGTCATGTCACGAAATGCATGCCCATGGTCATGTCACGAAATGCATGCCCCTGACCATGTCACAAAATGCAGGCCCGTGGACATTTCACGAAATGCATGCAAGTAGCCATGTCACGAAATGCATGCCCGTGGTCATGTCACGGAATGCATGCCCGTGGTCATGTCACGGAATGCATGCCCGTGGCCATGTCACGAAATGCTGCCGGTGGTCATGTCACGAAATGCATGCCAGTGGTCATGTCACGGAATGCATGCCTGTGGTCATGTCACTGAATGCATGCCCATGGTCATGTTACGAAATGCTGCCCGTGGTCATGTCACGGAATGCATGCCTGTGGTCATGTCACTGAATGCATGCCCGTGGTCATGTTACAAAATGCTTCCCGTGGCCATGTCACGAAATGCATGCCCGTGAACATGTCACGAAATGCATGCCCGTGGTCATTTCAGGAAATGCTGCCCGTGGTCATGTCACGAAATGCTGCCCGTGGCCATGTCACGAAATGCATGCCCGTGGTCATGTCACGAAATGCATGCCCGTGGTCATGTCACAAAATGCATGCCCGTGGTCATGTCACGAAATGCATGCCCGTGGTCATGTCACGAAATGCATGCCCGTGGTCATGTCACAAAATGCTGCCCGTGGCCATGTCACGAAATGCATGCCCGTGGTCATGTCACGAAATGCATGCCCGTGGCCATGTCACGAAAATGCATGCCCGTGGTCATGTCATCATGCCCGTGGTCATGTGCATGCCCGTGGTCATGTCACGAAATGCATGCCCGTGGTCATGTCACGAATGCATGCCCGTGGTCATGTCACGAAATGCATGCCCGTGGTCATGTCACGAAATGCATGCCCGTGGTCATGTCACGAAATGCATGCCCGTGGTCATGTCACGAAATGCATGCCGTGGTCATGTCACGAAATGCATGCCCGTGGTCATGTCACGAAATGCATGCCCGTGGTCATGTCACGAAATGCATGCCCGTGGTCATGTCACGAAATGCATGCCCGTGGTCATGTCACGAAAATGCATGCCCGTGGTCATGTCACGAAATGCATGCCCGTGGTCATGTCACGGAATGCATGCCCGTGGTCATGTCACTAAATGCATGCCCGTGGGTCATGTCACAAAATGCATGCCCGTGGTCATGTCACGAAATGCATGCCCATGGTCATGTCACGAAATGCATGCCCGTGGTCATGTCACGAAATGCATGCCCGTGGTCATGTCACAAAATGCATGCCCGTGGTCATGTCACGAAATGCATGCCCGTGGTCATGTCACGAAATGCATGCCCGTGGTCATGTCACGAAATGCATGCCCGTGGTCATGTCACGAAATGCATGCCCGTGGTCATGTCACGAAATGCATGCCCGTGGTCATGTCACGAAATGCATGCCCGTGGTCATGTCACTGAAAATGCATGCCCGTGGTCATGTCACAAAATGCAAATGCATGCCCCTGGTCATGTCACGAAATGCATGCCCGTGGTCATGTCACGAAATGCATGCCCGTGGTCATGTCACGAAATGCATGCCTCTGCATGCCCGAAATGCATGCCCGTGGTCATTCACGTCTCTGCATGCCCGTGGTCATGTCGTTAAATGCATGCCCGTGGTCATGTCACAAATGCATGCCGTGGTCATGTCACGAAATGCATGCCCGTGGTCATGTCACGAATGCATGCCCATGGTCATGTCACGAAATGCATGCCCGTGGTCATGTCACAAATGCTGCATGCCCGTGGTCATGTTCAAATGCAATGCCCGTGGTCATGTCACGAAAATGCATGCCCGTGGTCATGTCACGAAATGCATGCCCGTGGTCATGTCACGAAATGCATGCCCGTGGTCATGTCACGAAATGCATGCCCGTGGTCATGTCACGAAATGCATGCCCGTGGTCATGTCACGAAATGCATGCCCGTGGTCATGTCACGAAATGCATGCCCATGTGGTCATGTCACGAAAATGCATGCCCGTGGTCATGTCACGAAATGCATGCCCGTGGTCATGTCACGAAAATGCATGCCCGTGGTCATGTCACAAAATGCATGCCCCGTGGTCATGTCATGCCCGTGGTCATGCCACGAATGCCATGTGGTTTAAAATGCATGCCCGTGGTCATGTCACGAAATGCATGCTGTGGTCATGTCACGAAATGCATGCCCGTGGCCATGTCACGAAATGCATGCCCGTGGTCATGTCACAAAATGCATGCCCCCGTGGTCATGTCACGAAATGCATGCCCGTGGTCATGTCACAAAATGCATGCCCGTGGTCATGTCACGAAATGCATGCCCGTGGTCATGTCACGAAATGCATGCCCGTGGTCATGTCACGAAATGCATGCCCGTGGTCATGTCACGAAAATGCATGCCCGTGGTCATGTCACGAAATGCATGCCCGTGGTCATGTCACGAAATGCATGCCCGTTGTCATGTCACGAAATGCATGCCCGTGGTCATGTCACGAAATGCATGCCCGTGGTCATGTCACGAAATGCATGCCCGTGGTCATGTCACGAAATGCATGCCCATGGTCATGTCACGAAATGCATGCCCGTGGTCATGTCACGAAATGCATGCCCGTGGTCATGTCACGAAATGCATGCCCGTGGTCCATGTCACGAAATGCATGCCCGTGGTCATGTCACAAAAACATGCCCGTGGTCATGTCACAAATGCATGCCCGTGGTCATGTCACGAAATGCATGCCCATGGTCATGTCACGAAATGCATGCCCGTGGCCATGTCACGAAATGCATGACAATTGCCATGTCACAAAATGCATGCCCGTGGTCATATCACGAAATGCATGCCCATGGCCATGTCACGAAATGCATGCCCATGTGGTTATGTCACGAAATGCATGCCCGTGGTCATGTCACAAAATGCATGCCCGTGGTCATGTCACGAAATGCATGCCCGTGGTCATGTCACGAAATGCATGCCCGTGGTCATGTCACGAAATGCATGCCCGTGGTCATGTCACGAAAATGCATGCCCGTGGTCATGTCACAAATGCATGCCCGTGGCCATGTCACGAAATGCATGCCCGTGGTCATGTCACGAAATGCATGCCCGCATGGTCATGTCAAAATGCATGCCCGTGGTCATGTCACGAAATGCATGCCCATGGTCATGTCACGAAATGCATGCCCGTGGTCATGTCACGAAATGCATGCCCGTGGTCATGTTCACGAAATGCATGCCCGTGGTCATGTCACGAAATGCATGCCCGTGGTCATGTCAAAATGCATGCCCGTGGTCATGTCACTCAAAATGCATGCCCGTGGTCATGTCACGAAATGCATGCCCAAGGTCATGTCACGAAATGCATGCCCGTGGTCATGTCAAAATGCATGCCCGTGGTCATGTCACGAAATGCATGCCCGTGGTCATGTCACCACGAATGCATGCCCGTGGTCATGTCACGAAATGCATGCCCGTGGTCATGTCACGAAATGCATGCCCGTGGTCATGTCACAAAAAATGCATGCCCGTGGTCATGTCACGAAATGCATGCCCGTGGCATGATGGTCATCACAGAAATGAATGCATGCCCGTGGTCATGTCACAAAATGCATGCCGTGGTCATGTCACGAAATGCATGCCCGTGGTCATGTCACAAAATGCATGCCCGTGGTCATGTCACGAAATGCATGCCCAAAAATGTCAAAAAATGCATGCCCGTGGTCATGTCACAAAAATGCATGCCCGTGGTCATGTCACGAAATGCATGCCCGTGGTCATGTCACGGAATGCATGCCCGTGTCAATGCATGCCCAAAATCATGTCACGAAATGCATGCCCGTGGTCATGTCACGAATGCATGCCCGTGTCATGTCACGAAAATGCCCGTGGGTCATGTCACGAAATGCATGCCCATGGTCATGTCACAAAATGCATGCCCGTGGTCATGTCACAAAATGCATGCCCGTGGTCATGTCACGAAATGCATGCCCGTGGGTCATGTCACGAAATGCATGCCCGTGGTCATGTCACACGAAATGCATGCCCGTGGTCATGTCACGAAATGCATGCCCGTGGTCATGTCACGAAATGCATGCCCGTGGTCATGTCACGAAATGCATGCCCGTGGTCATGTCACGAAATGCATGCCCGTGGTCATGTCACGAAATGCATGCCCGTGGTCATGTCACGAAAATGCATGCCCGTGGCCATGTCACGAAATGCATGCCCGTGGTCATGTCACGAAATGCATGCCCGTGGTCATGTCACAAAATGCATGCCCGTGGTCATGTCACGAAATGCATGCCCGTGGTCATGTCACGAAATGCATGCCCGTGGTCATGTCACGAAATGCATGCCCGTGGTCATGTCACAAAATGCATGCCCGTGGTCATGTCACGAAATGCATGCCCGTGGTCATGTCACGAAATGCATGCCCGTGGTCATGTCACGAAAAATGCATGCCCGTGGTCATGTCACGAAATGCATGCCCGTGGTCATGTCACGAAATGCATGCCCGTGGTCATGTCACGAAATGCATGCCCGTGGTCATGTCACGAAATGCATGCCCGTGGTCATGTCACGAAATGCATGCCCGTGGTCATGTCACGAAATGCATGCCCGTGGTCATGTCACAAAAATGCATGCCCGTGGTCATGTCACGAAAATGCATGCCCGTGGCCATGTCACGAAATGCATGCCCGTGGTCATGTCACGAAATGCATGCCCGTGGTCATGTCACGAAATGCATGCCCGTGGTCATGTCACGAAATGCATGCCCGTGGTCATGTCACGTCAAAATGCATGCCCGTGGTCATGTCACGAAAATGCATGCCCGTGGTCATGTCACGAAAATGCATGCCCGTGGTCATGTCACTAAAATGCATGCCAATGGTCATGTCACGAAATGCATGCCCGTGGTCATGTCACGAAATGCATGCCCGTGGTCATGTCACGAAATGCATGCCCGTGGTCATGTCACGAAATGCATGCCCGTGGTCCATGTCACAAAATGCATGCCCGTGGTCATGTCACGAAATGCATGCCCGTGGTCATGTCACGAAATGCATGCCCGTGGTCATGTCACGAAAATGCATGCCCGTGGTCATGTCACGAAATGCATGCCCGTGGTCATGTCACGAAATGCATGCCCGTGGTCCATGTCACGAAATGCATGCCCGTGGTCATGTCACGAAATGCATGCCCGTGGTCATGTCACGAAATGCATGCCCGTGGTCATGTCACGAAATGCATGCCCGTGGTCATGTCACGAAATGCCAGCCCGTGGTCATGTCACAAAATGCATGCCCGTGGTCATGTCACAAAATGCATGCCCGTGGTCATGTCACGAAATGCATGCCCATGGTCATGTCACGAAATGCATGCCCGTGGTCATGTCACGAAATGCATGCCCGTGGTCATGTCACAAAATGCATGCCCGTGGTCATGTCACGAAATGCATGCCCGTCGCCATGTTACGAAATGCATGCCAGTGGTCATGTCACTGAATGCATGCCCGTGGTCATGTCACAAAATGCATGCCCGTGGCCACATCACGAAATGCATACCCATGGCCATGTCACGAATGCATGCCCGTGGTCATGTCACAAAATGCATGCCCGTGGCCATGTCACGAAATGCATGCCCGTGGTCATGTCACGAAATGCATGCCCGTGGTCATGTCACGAAATGCATGCCCGTGGTCATGTCACGAAATGCATGCCCGTGGTCATGTCACGAAATGCATGCCCGTGGTCATGTCACGAAATGCATGCCCGTGGTCATGTCACGAAATGCATGCCCGTGGTCATGTCACGAAATGCATGCCCGTGGTCATGTCACCGAAATGCATGCCCGTGGTCATGTCACGAAATGCATGCCCGTGGTCATGTCACGAAATGCATGCCCGTGGTCATGTCACGAAATGCATGCCCGTGGCCATGTCACGAAATGCATGCCCGTGGTCATGTCACGAAATGCATGCCCGTGGTTATGTCACGAAATGCATGCCCGTGGTCATGTCACGAAATGCATGCCCGTGGTCATGTCACAAAATGCATGCCCGTGGTCATGTCACGAAATGCATGCCCGTGGTCATGTCACGAAATGCATGCCCGTGGTCATGTCACGAAATGCATGCCCGTGGTCATGTCACGAAATGCATGCCCGTGGTCATGTCACGAAATGCATGCCCGTGGTCATGTCACGAAATGCATGCCCGTGGTCATGTCACGAAATGCATGCCCGTGGTCATGTCACAAAATGCATGCCCGTGGTCATGTCACGAAATGCATGCCCGTGGTCATGTCACGAAATGCATGCCCGTGGTCATGTCACGAAAATGCATGCCCGTGGTCATGTCACGAAAATGCATGCCCGTGGTCATGTCACGAAATGCATGCCCGTGGTCATGTCACGAAATGCATGCCCGTGGTCATGTCACGAAAATGCATGCCCGTGGTCATGTCACGAAATGCATGCCCGTGGTCATGTCACGAAATGCATGCCCGTGGTCCATGTCACGAAATGCATGCCCGTGGTCATGTCACGAAATGCATGCCCGTGGTCATGTCACGAAAATGCATGCCCGTGGTCATGTCACGAAAATGCATGCCCGTGGTCATGTCACGAAATGCATGCCCGTGGTCATGTCACGAAATGCATGCCCGTGGTCATGTCACGAAATGCATGCCCGTGGTCATGTCACGAAATGCATGCCCGTGGTCATGTCACGAAATGCATGCCCGTGGTCATGTCACGAAATGCATGCCCGTGGTCATGTCACGAAAATGCCCGTGCCCACGTGGTCATGTCACGAAATGCATGCCTGAGGTCATGTCACGAAATCCATGCCCCGTGGTCATGTCACGAAATGCATGCCCGTGGTCATGTTACAAAAATGCATGCCCGTGGTCATGTCACGAAATGCATGCCCGTGGTCATGTCACTGAATGCATGCCCGTGGTCATGTCACAAAATGCATGCCCGTGGTCATGTCACGAAATGCCCCCGTGGTCATGTCACGAAATGCATGCCCGTGGTCATGTCACGAAATGCATGCCCGTGGTCATGTCACAAATGCATGCCCGTGGTCATGTCACGAAATGCATGCCCGTGGTCATGTCACGAAAATGCATGCCCGTGGTCATGTCACAAAATGCATGCCCGTGGTCATGTCACGAAATGCATGCCCGTGGTCATGTCCCGTGGTCATGCATGCATGCCCGTGGTCATGTCACGAAATGCATGCCCGTGGTCATGTCACAAAATGCATGCCCGTGGTCATGTCACGAAATGCATGCCCGTGGTCATGTCACGAAAATGCATGCCCGTGGTCATGTCACGAAATGCATGCCCGTGGTCATGTCACGAAAATGCATGCCCGTGGTCATGTCACGAAATGCATGCCCGTGGTCATGTCACAAAATGCATGCCCGTGGTCATGTCACGAAATGCATGCCCGTGGTCATGTCACGAAATGCATGCCCGTGGCCATGTCACGAAATGCATGCCCTTGGTCATGTCACAAAATGCATGCCCGTGGTCATGTCACGAAAATGCATGCCCGTGGCCATGTCACGAAATGCATGCCCGTGGTCATGTCACTAAATGCATGCCCGTGGTCATGTCACGAAATGCATGCCCGTGGTCATGTCACGAAATGCATGCCCGTGGTCATGTCACGAAAATGCATGCCGTGGCCATGTCACAAAATGCATGCCCGTGGTCATGTCACGAAATGCATGCCCGTGGTCATGTCACGAAATGCATGCCCGTGGTCATGTCACGAATGCATGCCCGTGGCCATGTCACGAAATGCATGCCCATGGTCATGTCACGAAATGCATGCCCGTGGTGTCACGAAAATGCATGCCCGTGGCCATCACGAAATGCATGCCCATGGTCATGTCACAAAAATGCATGCCCCCGTGGTCATGTCACGAAATGCATGCCCGTGGTCATGTCACGAAATGCATGCCCGTGGTCATGTCACAAAATGCATGCCCGTGGTCATGTCACGAAATGCATGCCCGTGGTCATGTCACGAAATGCATGCCCGTGGTCATGTCACGAAATGCATGCCCGTGGTCATGTCACGAAATGCATGCCCGTGGTCATGTCACGAAATGCATGCCCGTGGTCATGTCACGAAATGCATGCCCGTGGTCATGTCACGAAATGCATGCCCGTGGTCATGTCACAAAATGCATGCCCGTGGTCATGTCACGAAATGCATGCCCGTGGTCATGTCACGAAATGCATGCCCCATGGTCATGTCACGAAATGCATGCCCGTGGTCATGTCACGAAATGCATGCCATGGTCATGTCACGAAATGCATGCCCGTGGTCATGTCACGAAATGCATGCCCGTGGTCATGTCACGAAATGCATGCCCGTGGTCATGTCACGAAATGCATGCCCGTGGTCATGTCACGAAAATGCATGCCCGTGGTCATGTCACAAAATGCATGCCCGTGGTCATGTCACGAAAATGCATGCCCGTGGTCATGTCACGAAATGCATGCCCGTGGTCATGTCACGAAATGCATGCCCGTGGTCATGTCACGAAATGCATGCCCGTGGTCATGTCACGAAATGCATGCCCGTGGTCATGTCACAAAATGCATGCCCGTGGTCATGTCACGAAATGCATGCCCGTGGTCATGTCACGAAAATGCATGCCGTGGTCATGTCACGAAATGCATGCCCGTGGTCCATGTCACAAAAATGCATGCCCGTGGTCATGTCACGAAATGCATGCCCGTGGTCATGTCACGAAATGCATGCCCGTGGTCATGTCACGAAATGCATGCCCGTGGTCATGTCACAAAATGCATGCCCGTGGTCATGTCACGAAATGCATGCCCGTGGTCATGTCACGAAATGCATGCCCGTGGTCATGTCACGAAATGCATGCCCGTGGTCATGTCACGAAATGCATGCCCGTGGTCATGTCACGAAATGCATGCCCGTGGTCATGTCACGAAATGCATGCCCGTGGTCATGTCACGAAATGCATGCCCGTGGTCATGTCACGAAATGCATGCCCGTGGTCATGTCACGAAAATGCATGCCCGTGGTCATGTCACGAAATGCATGCCCGTGGTCATGTCACGAAATGCATGCCCGTGGTCATGTCACAAAATGCATGCCCGTGGTCATGTCACGAAATGCATGCCCGTGGTCATGTCACAAAATGCATGCCCGTGGTCATGTCACGAAATGCATGCCCGTGGTCATGTCACAAAATGCATGCCCGTGGTCATGTCACGAAATGCATGCCCGTGGTCATGTCACGAAATGCATGCCCGTGGTCATGTCACGAAATGCATGCCCGTGGTCATGTCACGAAATGCATGCCCGTGGTCATGTCACGAAAATGCATGCCCGTGGTCATGTCACAAAATGCATGCCCGTGGCCATGTCACGAAATGCATGCCCGTGGTCATGTCACGAAATGCATGCCCGTGGTCATGTCACGAAATGCATGCCCGTGGTCATGTCACGAAATGCATGCCCATGGTCATGTCACGAAATGCATGCCCGTGGTCATGTCACAAAATGCATGCCCGTGGTCATGTCACAAAATGCATGCCCGTGGTCATGTCACGAAATGCATGCCCGTGGTCATGTCACGAAATGCATGCCCGTGGTCATGTCACGAAATGCATGCCCGTGGTCATGTCACGAAAATGCATGCCCGTGGTCATGTCACGAAATGCATGCCCGTGGTCATGTCACGAAATGCATGCCCGTGGTCCATGTCACGAAATGCATGCCCGTGGTCATGTCACGAAATGCATGCCCGTGGTCATGTCACGAAAATGCATGCCCGTGGTCATGTCACGAAATGCATGCCCGTGGTCATGTCACGAAATGCATGCCCGTGGTCATGTCACGAAATGCATGCCCGTGGTCATGTCACGAAATGCATGCCCGTGGTCATGTCCATTGCCCATGGTCATGTTACGAAATGCATGCCCGTGGTCATGTCACGAAATGCATGCCCGTGGTCATGTCACGAAATGCATGCCCAGTGGTCATGTCAATGCAATGCCCCAAAATGCATGCCCGTGGTCATGTCACGAAATGCATGCCCGTGGTCATGTCACGAAATGCATGCCCGTGGTCATGTCACGAAATGCATGCCCGTGGTCATGTCACGAAATGCATGCCCGTGGTCATGTCACGAAATGCATGCCCGTGGTCATGTCACGAAATGCATGCCCGTGGTCATGTCACGAAATGCATGCCCATGGTCATGTCACGAAAATGCATGCCCGTGGTCATGTCACAAAATGCATGCCCGTGGTCATGTCACGAAATGCATGCCCGTGGTCATGTCACGAAATGCATGCCCGTGGTCATGTCACGAAATGCATGCCCGTGGTCATGTCACAAAATGCATGCCCGTGGTCATGTCACGAAAATGCATGCCCGTGGTCATGTCACGAAAATGCATGCCCGTGGTCATGTCACGAAATGCATGCCCGTGGTCATGTCACGAAATGCATGCCCGTGGTCATGTCACGAAATGCATGCCCGTGGTCATGTCACGAAATGCATGCCCGTGGTCATGTCACGAAATGCATGCCCGTGGTCATGTCACGAAATGCATGCCCGTGGTCATGTCACGAAAATGCATGCCCGTGGTCATGTCACGAAATGCATGCCCGTGGTCATGTCACGAAATGCATGCCCGTGGTCATGTCACGAAATGCATGCCCGTGGTCATGTCACGAAATGCATGCCCGTGGTCATGTCACGAAATGCATGCCCGTGGTCATGTCACGAAATGCATGCCCGTGGTCATGTCAAAATGCATGCATGCCCGTGGTGCCCGTGGTCATGTCACAAAATGCATGCCCGTGGTCATGTCACGAAATGCATGCCCGTGGTCATGTCACGAAATGCATGCCCGTGGACATGTCACGAAATGCATGCCCGTGGTCATGTCACAAAATGCATGCCCGTGGTCATGTCACGAAATGCATGCCCGTGGTCATGTCACGAAATGCATGCCCGTGGTCATGTCACGAAATGCATGCCCGTGGCCATGTCACGAAATGCATGCCCGTGGTCATGTCACAAAAAATGCATGCCCGTGGTCATGTCACAAAAATGCATGCCCGTGGCCATGTCACGAAATGCAAGCCCGTGGTCATGTCACAAAATGCATGCCCGTGGTCATGTCACGAAATGCATGCCCATGGTCATGTCACAAAATGCATGCCCGTGGTCATGTCACGAAAATGCATGCCCGTGGTCATGTCACGAAATGCATGCCCGTGGTCATGTCACAAAATGCATGCCCGTGGTCATGTCACGAAATGCATGCCCGTGGTCATGTCACGAAATGCATGCCCGTGGTCATGTCACGAAATGCATGCCCGTGGTCATGTCACATGAAATGCATGCCCGTGGTCATGTCACGAAATGCATGCCCGGTCATGTCACGAAATGCATGCCCGTGGTCATGTCACGAATGCCCGTGCCCCATGGTCATGTCACCGTGGTCATGTCACATGCCCCCGTGGTCATGTCACGAAATGCATGCCCGTGGTCATGTCACGAAATGCATGCCCGTGGTCATGTCACGAAATGCATGCCCGTGGTCATGTCACAAATGCATGCCCGTGGTCATGTCACGAAATGCATGCCCGTGGTCATGTCACGAAATGCATGCCCGTGGTCATGTCACAAAATGCATGCCCGTGGTCATGTCACAAAATGCATGCCCGTGGTCATGTCACGAAATGCATGCCCGTGGTCATGTCACGAAATGCATGCCCGTGGTCATGTCACAAAATGCATGCCCGTGGTCATGTCACAAAATGCATGCCCGTGGTCATGTCACGAAATGCATGCCGTGGTCATGTCACGAAATGCATGCCCGTGGTCATGTCACGAAATGCATGCCCGTGGTCATGTCACGAAATGCATGCCCGTGGTCATGTCACTAAATGCATGCCCGTGGCCATGTCACAAAAATGCATGCCCGTGGTCATGTCACGAAATGCATGCCCATGGTCATGTCACGAAATGCATGCCCGTGGTCATGTCACAAAATGCATGCCCGTGGTCAAATGCATGCCCGTGGTCATGTCACGAAATGCATGCCCGTGGTCATGTCACGAAATGCATGCCCGTGGTCATGTCACGAAATGCATGCCCGTGGTCATGTCACGAAATGCATGCCCGTGGTCATGTCACGAAATGCATGCCCATGGTCATGTCACGAAATGCATGCCCGTGGTCATGTCACGAAATGCATGCCCGTGGTCATGTCACGAAATGCATGCCCGTGGTCATGTCACGAAATGCATGCCCGTGGTCATGTCTCTAAATACATGCCAATGGTCATGTCACAAAATGCATGCCCGTGGTCATGTCACGAAATGCATGCCCGTGGTCATGTCACGAAATGCATGCCAGTGGTCATGTCACGAAATGCATGCCCGTGGTCATGTCACAAAATGCATGCCCGTGGTCATGTCACGAAATGCATGCCCGTGGTCATGTCACGAAATGCATGCCCGTGGTCATGTCACAAAATGCATGCCCCGTGGTCATGTCACGAAATGCATGCCCGTGGCCATGTCACGAAATGCATGCCAGTGGCCATGTCACAAAATGCATGCCCGTGGTCATGTCACGAAATGCATGCCCGTGGTCATGTCACGAAATGCATGCCCGTGGTCATGTCACGAAATGCATGCCCATGGTCATGTCACAAAATGCATGCCCCTGGTCCATGTCACAAAATGCATGCCCGTGGTCATGTCACGAAATGCATGCCCGTGGTCATGTCACGAAATGCATGCCCGTGGTCATGTCACGGAATGCATGCCCGTGGTCATGTCACGAAATGCATGCCCGTGGTCCATGTCACATGTCACGAAATGCATGCCCGTGGTCATGTCACGAAATGCATGCCCGTGGTCATGTCACGGAATGCATGCCCGTGGTCATGTCACTGAAAATGCATGCCCGTGGTCATGTCACAAATGCATGCCCGTGGTCATGTCACGAAATGCATGCCCGTGGTCATGTCACGAAATGCATGCCCGTGGTCATGTCACGAAATGCATGCCCGTGGTCATGTCACGAAATGCATGCCCGTGGTCATGTCACGAAAATGCATGCCCGTGGTCATGTCACAAAATGCATGCCCGTGGTCATGTCACGAAATGCATGCCCGTGGTCATGTCACGAAATGCATGCCCCCGTGGTCATGTCACGAAATGCATGCCCGTGGTCATGTCACAAAATGCATGCCCGTGGTCATGTCACGAAATGCATGCCCGTGGTCATGTCACGAAATGCATGCCCGTGGTCATGTCACGAAATGCATGCCCGTGGTCATGTCACGAAAATGCATGCCCGTGGTCATGTCACGAAATGCATGCCCGGTCATGTCACGAAATGCATGCCCGTGGTCATGTCACGAAATGCATGCCCGTGGTCATGTCACGAAATGCATGCCCGTGGTCATGTCACGAAATGCATGCCCGTGGTCATGTCACGAAATGCATGCCCGTGGTCATGTCACGAAAATGCATGCCCGTGGTCATGTCACGAAATGCATGCCCGTGGCCATGTCACGAAATGCATGCCCGTGGTCATGTCACAAAATGCATGCCCGTGGTCATGTCACGAAAAATGCATGCCCGTGGTCATGTCACGAAAATGCATGCCCGTGGTCATGTCACGAAATGCATGCCCGTGGTCATGTCACGAAATGCATGCCCGTGGTCATGTCACGAAATGCATGCCCGTGGTCATGTCATGAAATGCATGCCCGTGGGTCAATGCAAATGCCCCCGTGGTCATGTCACGAAATGCATGCCCGTGGTCATGTCACGAAATGCATGCCCGTGGTCATGTCACGAAATGCATGCCCGTGGTCATGTCACGGAATGCATGCCCGTGGTCATATCACAAATGCATGCCCGTGGTCATGTCACAAAATGCATGCCCGTGGTCATGTCACGAAATGCATGCCCGTGGTCATGTCACGAAATGCATGCCCGTGGTCATGTCACGAAATGCTGCCAGTGGTCATGTCACGAAATGCATGCCCGTGGTCATGTCACGAAATGCATGCCCGTGGTCATGTCACGAAATGCATGCCCGTGGCCATGTCACGAAATGCATGCCCGTGGTCATGTCACGAAATGCATGCCCCTGGTAATGTCACGAAATGCATGCCCGTGGTCATGTCACAAAATGCATGCCCGTGGTCATGTCACGAAATGCATGCCCGTGTCATGTCACGAAATGCATGCCCGTGGTGGTCATGTCACGAAATGCATGCCCGTGGCCATGTCACTAAATGCATGCCCGTGTCATGTCACGAAATGCATGCCCGTGGTCATGTCACGAAATGCATGCCCCTGGTCATGTTACGAAATGCATGCCCGTGGTCATGTCACGAAATGCATGCCCGTGGTCATGTCACAAAATGCATGCCCGTGGTCATGTCACGAAATGCATGCCCGTGGTCATGTCACGAAATGCATGCCCGTGGTCATGTCACAAAATGCATGCCCGTGGTCATGTCACGAAATGCATGCCCGTGGTCATGTCACGAAAATGCATGCCCGTGGTCATGTCACGAAATGCATGCCCGTGGTCATGTCACGAAATGCATGCCCGTGGTCATGTCACGAATGCAAATGCCCCCCGTGGTCATGTCACGAAATGCATGCCCGTGGTCATGTCACAAAATGCATGCCCGTGGTCATGTCACAAATGCATGCCCGTGGCCATGTCACGAAATGCATGCCCGTGGTCATGTCACGAAATGCATGCCCGTGGTCATGTCACTAAATGCATGCCCGTGGTCATGTCACAAAATGCATGCCCGTGGTCATGTCACGAAATGCATGCCCGTGGTCATGTCACGAAATGCATGCCCGTGGTCATGTCTCGAAATGCATGCCCGTGGTCATGTCACGAAATGCATGCCCGTGGTCATGTCACAAAATGCATGCCCGTGGTCATGTCACGAAATGCATGCCCGTGGTCATGTCACGAAATGCATGCCCGTGGTCATGTCACGAAATGCATGCCCGTGGTCATGTCACGAAAATGCATGCCCGTGGTCATGTCACGAAATGCATGCCCGTGGTCATGTCACGAAATGCATGCCCGTGGTCATGTCACAAAATGCATGCCCGTGGTCATGTCACGAAATGCATGCCCGTGGTCATGTCACGAAATGCATGCCCGTGGTCATGTCACGAAATGCATGCCCGTGGTCCATGTCACGAAATGCATGCCCGTGGTCATGTCACGAAATGCATGCCCGTGGTCATGTCACGAAATGCATGCCCGTGGTCATGTCACGAAATGCATGCCCATGGTCATGTCACGAAAATGCATGCCCGTGGTCATGTCACGAAAATGCATGCCCGTGGTCATGTCACGAAAATGCATGCCCGTGGTCATGTCACGAAATGCATGCCCGTGGTCATGTCACGAAATGCATGCCCGTGGTCATGTCACGAAATGCATGCCCGTGGTCATGTCACGAAAATGCATGCCCGGGTCATGTCACGAAATGCATGCCCGTGGTCATGTCACGAAATGCATGCCCGTGGTCATGTCACGAAATGCATGCCCGTGGTCATGTCACGAAATGCATGCCCGTGGTCATGTCACGAAATGCATGCCCATGGTCATGTCACGAAATGCATGCCCGTGGTCATGTCACGAAATGCATGCCCGTGGTCACAAATGCATGCCCGTGGTCATGTCAAAATGCATGCCCGTGGTCATGTCACGAAATGCAAGCCCGTGGTCATGTCACAAAATGCATGCCCGTGGTCATGTCACGAAATGCATGCCCATGGTCATGTCACGAAATGCATGCCCGTGGTCATGTCACGAAATGCATGCCCGTGGTCATGTCACGAAATGCATGCCCGTTGTCATGTCACAAAATGCATGACCGTGCTTATGTCACGAAATGCATGCCCGTGGTCATGTCACGAAATGCATGCCCGTGGTCATGTCACAAAATGCATGCCCGTGGTCATGTCACGAAATGCATGCCCGTGGCCATGTCACGAAATGCATGCCCGTGGTCATGTCACGAAATGCATGCCCGTGGTCATGTCACGAAATGCATGCCCGTGGTCATGTCACAAATGCATGCCCGTGGTCATGTCACGAAATGCATGCCCGTGGTCATGCCCGGCATGCCATGGTCATCACGAAATGCATGCCCGTGGTCATGTCACGAAATGCATGCCCGTGGTCATGTCACGAAATGCATGCCCGTGGTCATGTCACGAAATGCATGCCCGTGGTCATGTCACGAAATGCATGCCCGGTCATGTCACGAAATGCATGCCCGTGGTCATGTCACAAAATGCATGCCCGTGGTCATGTCACGAAATGCATGCCCGTGGTCATGTCACGAATGCATGCCCGTGTCATGTCACGAAATGCATGCCCGTGGTCATGTCACGAAATGCATGCCCGTGGTCATGTCACGAAATGCATGCCCGTGGTCATGTCACAAAATGCATGCCCGTGGTCATGTCACGAAATGCATGCCCGTGGTCATGTCACGAAATGCATGCCCGTGGTCATGTCACGAAATGCATGCCCGTGGTCATGTCACGAAATGCCCATGGTCATGTCACGAAATGCATGCCCGTGGTCATGTCACGAAATGCATGCCCGTGGTCATGTCACGAAATGCATGCCCGTGGTCATGTCACGAAATGCATGCCCGTGGTCATGTCACGAAATGCATGCCCGCCCGTGGTCATGTCACGAAATGCATGCCCGTGGTCATGTCACGAAATGCATGCCCGTGGTCATGTCACAAAAATGCATGCCCGTGGTCATGTCACGAAATGCATGCCCGTGGTCATGTCACGAAATGCATGCCCGTGGTCATGTCACGAATGCATGCCCGTGGTCATGTCACGAAATGCATGCCCGTGGTCATGTCACGAAATGCATGCCCGTGGTCATGTCACGAAATGCATGCCCGTGGTCATGTCACGAAATGCATGCCCGTGGTCATGTCACGAAATGCATGCCCGTGGTCATGTCACGAAATGCATGCCCGTGGTCATGTCACAAAATGCATGCCCGTGGTCATGTCACGAAAATGCATGCCCGTGGTCATGCCATGCCCGTGGTCATGTCACGAAATGCATGCCCGTGGTCATGTCACGAAAATGCATGCCCGTGGTCATGTCACGAAATGCATGCCCGTGGTCATGTCACAAAATGCATGCCCGTGGTCATGTCACGAAATGCATGCCCGTGGTCATGTCACAAAATGCATGCCCGTGGTCATGTCACGAAATGCATGCCCGTGGTCATGTCACGAAATGCATGCCCGTGGTCATGTCACAAAATGCATGCCCGTGGTCATGTCACGAATGCATGCCCGTGGTCATGTCACGAAATGCATGCCCGTGGTCATGTCACGAAATGCATGCCCGCATGTCCATGGTCCCATGGTCATGTCACGAAATGCATGCCCGTGGTCATGTCACAAAATGCATGCCCGTGGGTCATGTCACGAAATGCATGCCCGTGGTCATGTCACGAAATGCATGCCCGTGGTCATGTCACGAAATGCATGCCCGTGGTCATGTCACGAAATGCATGCCCGTGGTCATGTCACGAAATGCATGCCCGTGGTCATGTCACGAAATGCATGCCCGTGGTCATGTCACGAAATGCATGCCCGTGGGTCATGTCACGAAATGCATGCCCGTGGTCATGTCACATGTCACAAAATGCATGCCCGTGGTCATGTCACGAAATGCATGCCCGTGGTCATGTCACAAAATGCATGCCCGTGGTCATGTGTCACGAAATGCATGCCCGTGGTCATGTCACGAAAATGCATGCCCGTGGTCATGTCACGAAATGCATGCCCGTGGTCATGTCACGAAAATGCATGCCCGTGGTCATGTCACGAAAATGCATGCCCGTGGTCATGTCACGAAATGCATGCCCGTGGTCATGTCACGAAATGCATGCCCGTGGTCATGTCACGAAAATGCATGCCCGTGGTCATGTCAAAATGCATGCCCGTGGTCATGTCACGAAATGCATGCCCGTGGTCATGTCACGAAATGCATGCCCGTGGTCATGTCACGAAATCATGTCACACGAATGCATGCCCGTGGTCATGTCACGAAATGCATGCCCGTGGTCATGTCACGAAATGCATGCCCATGGTCATGTCACGAAAATGCATGCCCGTGGCAATGTCATAAAATGCATGCCCGTGGTCATGTCACGAAATGATGCCCGTGGTCATGTCACGAAATGCATGCCCGTGGTCATGTCACGAAATGCATACCCGTGGCCATGTCACAAATGCATGCCCGTGGTCATGTCACGAAATGCATGCCCGTGGTCATGTCACGAAATGCATGCCCGTGGTCATGTCACAAAATGCATGCCCGTGGTCATGTCACGAAATGCATGCCCGTGGTCATGTCACGAAATGCATGCCCGTGGTCATGTCACGAAATGCATGCCCGTGGTCATGTCACGAAATGCATGCCCGTGGTCATGTCACGAAAAATGCATGCCCGTGGTCATGTCACGAAATGCATGCCCGTGGTCATGTCACAAAATGCATGCCCGTGGTCATGTCACGAAATGCATGCCCGTGGTCATGTCACGAAATGCATGCCCGTGGTCATGTCACGAAATGCATGCCCGCCCATGGTCATGTCCCGTGGTCATGCATGCCCGTGGTCATGTCACGAAATGCATGCCCGTGGTCATGTCACGAAATGCATGCCCGTGGTCAATGTCACGAAATGCATGCCCGTGGTCATGTCATGTCACGAAATGCATGCCCGTGGTCATGTCACGAAATGCATGCCCGTGGTCATGTCACGAAATGCATGCCCGTGGTCATGTCACGAAATGCATGCCCGTGGTCATGTCACGAAATGCATGCCCGTGGTCATGTCACGAAATGCATGCCCGTGGTCATGTCACGAAATGCATGCCCGTGGTCATGTCACGAAATGCATGCCCGTGGTCATGTCACGAAATGCATGCCCGTGGTCATGTCACGAAATGCATGCCCGTGGTCATGTCACGAAATGCATGCCCGTGGTCATGTCACGAAATGCATGCCCGTGGTCATGTCACGAAATGCATGCCCGTGGTCATGTCAAAATGCATGCCCCCGTGGTCATGTCACGAAATGCATGCCCGTGGTCATGTCACGAAATGCATGCCCGTGGTCATGTCACAAAATGCATGCCCGTGGTCATGTCACGAAATGCATGCCGTCATGGTCATGTCACGAAATGCATGCATGCCCGTGGTCATATGTCACGAAAATGCATGCCCGTGGCCATGTCACAAAATGCATGCCCGTGGTCATGTCACGAAATGCATGCCCGTGGTCATGTCACGAAATGCATGCCCGTGGTCATGTCACGAAAATGCATGCCCGTGGTCATGTCACGAAATGCATGCCCGTGGTCATGTCACGAAATGCATGCCCGTGGTCATGTCACGAAATGCATGCCCGTGGTCATGTCACGAATGCATGCCCGTGGTCATGTCACGAAATGCATGCCCGTGGTCATGTCACGAAAATGCATGCCCGTGGTCATGTCACGAAATGCATGCCCGTGGTCATGTCACGAAATGCATGCCCGTGGTCATGTCACAAAATGCATGCCCGTGGTCAAATGTCACGAAATGCATGCCCGTGGTCATGTCACGAAATGCATGCCCGTGGTCATGTCACGAAAATGCATGCCCGTGGTCATGTCACAAAATGCATGCCCGTGGTCATGTCACAAAAAATGCATGCCCGTGGTCATGTCACGAAATGCATGCCCGTGGTCATGTCACGAAATGCATGCCCGTGGTCATGTCACAAAATGCATGCCCGTGTGGTCATGTCACGAAATGCATGCCCGTGGTCATGTCACGAAATGCATGCCCGTGGTCATGTCACGAAATGCATGCCCGTGGCCATGTCACCCGTGGTCATGCATGCCCCCGGTCATGTCACGAAATGCATGCCCGTGGTCATGTCACGAAATGCATGCCCGTGGTCATGTCACGAAATGCATGCCCGTGGTCATGTCATGTGCATGCCCGTGGTCATGTCACGAAATGCATGCCCGTGGTCATGTCACGAAATGCATGCCCGTGGTCATGTCACGAATGCATGCCCGTGGTCATGTCACAAAATGCATGCCCGTGGTCATGTCACGAAATGCATGCCCGTGGTCATGGTCATGTCACGCCCGTGGCCATGTCACAAATGCATGCCCGTGGTCATGTCACGAATGCATGCCCGTGGTCATGTCACGAAATGCATGCCCGTGGTCATGTCACGAAATGCATGCCCGTGGTCATGTCACGAAATGCATGCCCGTGGTCATGTCACGAAATGCATGCCCGTGGTCATGTCACGAAAATGCATGCCCGTGTCATGTCACGAAATGCATGCCCGTGGTCATGTCACGAAATGCATGCCCGCCCTCCATGTCACGAAATGCATGCCATGGTCATGTCACGAAATGCATGCCCATCACGAAATGCATGCCCGTGGTCATGTCACGAAATGCATGCCCGTGGTCATGTCACGAAATGCATGCCCGTGGTCATGTCACGAAATGCATGCCCGTGGTCATGTCACGAAATGCATGCCCGTGGTCATGTCACGAAATGCATGCCCGTGGTCATGTCACGAAATGCATGCCCGTGGTCATGTCACGAAATGCATGCCCGTGGTCATGTCACGAAATGCATGCCCGTGGTCATGTCACGAAATGCATGCCCGTGGTCATGTCACGAAATGCATGCCCGTGGTCATGTCACAAAATGCATGCCCGTGGTCATGTCACGAAATGCATGCCCGTGGTCATGTCACGAAATGCATGCCCGTGGTCATGTCACAAATGCATGCCCGTGGTCATGTCACGAAATGCATGCCCGTGGTCATGTCACGAAATGCATACCAGTGGTCATGTCACAAAATGCATACCCGTGGTTATGTCACAAAATGCATGCCCGTGGTCATGTCACAAAATGCATGCCCGTGGTCATGTCAGGAAATGCATGCCCGTGGTCATGTCACGAAATGCATGCCCGTGGTCATGTCACGAAAATGCATGCCCGTGGTCATGTCACGAAATGCATGCCCGTGGTCATGTCACGAAATGCATGCCCGTGGTCATGTCACAAAATGCATGCCCGTGGTCATGTCACGAAATGCATGCCCGTGGTCATGTCACGAAATGCCCGTGCCATGTGGTCAAATGTCACGTGGTCATGCATGCCCGTGGTCATGTCACGAAATGCATGCCCGTGGTCATGTCACGAATGCATGCCCGTGGCCATGGCACGAAATGCATGCACGTGGTCATGTCATAAAATGTATGCCCGTGGTCATGTCACGAAATGCATGCCCGTGGTCATGTCACGAAATGCATGCCCGTGGTCATGTCACGAAATGCATGCCCGTGGTCATGTCACGAAATGCATGCCCGTGGTCATGTCACGAAATGCATGCCCGTGGCATGTCATGTGCATGCCCGTGGTCATGCCACGAAATGCATGCCCCATGGTCACACGAAATGCATGCCCGTGGTCATGTCACGAAATGCATGCCCGTGGTCATGTCACGAAATGCATGCCCCGTGGTCATGTCACGAAATGCATGCCCGTGGTCATGTCACGAAATGCATGCCCGTGGCCATGTCACGAAATGCATGCCCGTGGTCATGTCAAAAATGCATGCCCCCGTGGTCATGTCACGAAATGCATGCCCGTGGTCATGTCACGAAATGCATGCCCGTGGTCATGTCACGAAATGCATGCCCGTGGTCATGTCACGAAATGCATGCCCGTGGTCATGTCACAAAATGCATGCCCGTGGTCATGTCAAGAAATGCATGCCCGTGGTCATGTCACAAAATGCATGCCCATGGTCATGTCACAAAATGCATGCCATGCCCGTGGTCATGTCACGAAATGCATGCCCGTGGTCATGTCACGAAATGCATGCCCATGGTCATGTCACGAAATGCATGCCCGTGGCCCCAATGCATGCATGCCACGAAATGCATGCCATGGTCATGTCACGAAATGCATGCCCGTGGTCATGTCACGAAATGCATGCCCGTGGTCATGGTCATGTCAAAATGCATGCCCGTGGTCATGTCACGAAATGCATGCCCGTGGTCATGTCACGAAATGCATGCCCGTGGTCATGTCACGAAATGCATGCCCGTGGTCATGTCACGAAATGCATGCCCGTGGTCATGTCACAAATGCATGCCCCGTGGTCATGTCACAAAATGCATGCCCGTGGTCATGTCATGTCACGAAATGCATGCCCGTGGTCATGTCACGAAATGCATGCCCGTGGTCATGTCACGAAATGCATGCCCGTGGTCATGTCACGAAATGCATGCCCGTGGTCATGTCACGAAATGCATGCCCGTGGTCATGTCACAAAATGCATGCCCGTGGTCATGTCACGAAATGCATGCCCGTGGTCATGTCACAAAATGCATGCCCGTGGTCATGTCACGAAATGCATGCCCGTGGTCATGTCACGAAATGCATGCCCGTGGTCATGTCACGAAATGCATGCCCGTGGTCATGTCACGAAAATGCATGCCCGTGGTCATGTCACGAAATGCATGCCCGTGGTCATGTCACAAAAAATGCATGCCCGTGGTCATGTCACGAAATGCATGCCCGTGGTCCATGTCACGAAATGCATGCCCGTGGTCATGTCACGAAATGCATGCCCGTGGTCATGTCACGAAATGCATGCCCGTGGTCATGTCACGAAAATGCATGCCCGTGGTCATGTCACGAAATGCATGCCCATGGTCATGTCACGGAAATGCATGCCCGTGGTCATGTCACGAAATGCATGCCCGTGGTCATGTCACAAAATGCATGCCCGTGGTCATGTCACGAAAATGCATGCCATGTCACGAAATGCATGCCCGTGGTCATGTCACGAAATGCATGCCCGTGGTCATGTCACGAAATGCATGCCCGTGGTCATGTCACGAAATGCATGCCCGTGGTCATGTCACGAAATGCATGCCCGTGGCCATGTCACGAAATGCATGCCCGTGGTATGTGTCACGAAATGCATGCCCGTGGTCATGTCACGAAATGCATGCCCGTGGTCATGTCACAAAATGCATGCCCGTGGTCATGTCACGAAATGCATGCCCATGGTAATGTCACGAAATGCATGCCCGTGGTCATGTCACGAATGCATGCCCGTGGTCATGTCACAAAATGCATGCCCGTGGTCATGTCACGAAATGCATGCCCGTGGTCATGTCACGAAATGCATGCCCGTGGTCATGGTCAAAATGCATGCCCGTGGTCATGTCACAAAATGCATGCCCGTGGTCATGTCACGAAATGCATGCCCGTGGTCATGTCACGAAATGCATGCCCGTGGTCATGTCACGAAATGCATGCCCGTGGTCATGTCACGAAATGCATGCCCGTGGTCATGTCACGAAATGCATGCCCGTGGTCATGTCACGAAATGCATGCCCGTGGTCATGTCACGAAATGCATGCCCGTGGTCATGTCACGAAAATGCATGCCCATGGTCATGTCACAAAATGCATGCCCGTGGTCATGTCACGAAATGCATGCCCGTGGTCATGTCACGAAATGCATGCCCGTGGTCATGTCACGAAATGCATGCCCGTGGTCATGTCACCCGTGGTCATGTCGCATGCCCGTGGTCATGTCACGAAATGCATGCCCGTGGTCATGTCACGAAATGCATGCCCGTGGTCATGTCACGAAATGCATGCCCGTGGTCATGTCACGAAATGCATGCCCGTGGTCATGTCACGAAATGCATGCCCGTGGTCATGTCACGAAATGCATGCCCGTGGTCATGTCACGAAATGCATGCCCGTGGTCATGTCACGAAATGCATGCCCGTGGTCATGTCACGAATGCATGCCCGTGGTCATGTCACGAAATGCATGCCCGTGGTCATGTCACGAAATGCATGCCCGTGGTCATGTCACGAAATGCATGCCCGTGGTCATGTCACGAAATGCATGCCCGTGGTCATGTCACGAAATGCATGCCCGTGGTCATGTCACGAAATGCATGCCCGTGGTCATGTCACGAAATGCATGCCCGTGGTCATGTCACGAAATGCATGCCCGTGGTCATGTCACGAAATGCATGCCCGTGGTCATGTCACGAAATGCATGCCCGTGGTCATGTCACGAAATGCATGCCCGTGGTCATGTCACGAAATGCATGCCCGTGGTCATGTCACGAAATGCATGCCCGTGGTCATGTCACGAAATGCATGCCCGTGGTCATGTCACGAAATGCATGCCCGTGGTCATGTCACGAAATGCATGCCCGTGGTCATGTCACAAAATGCATGCCCGTGGTCATGTCACGAAATGCATGCCCGTGGTCATGTCACGAAATGCATGCCCGGGTCATGTCACGAAATGCATGCCCGTGGTCATGTCACGAAAATGCATGCCCGTGGTCATGTCACGAAATGCATGCCCGTGACCATGTCACGAAATGCATGCCCGTGGCCATGTCACCGCATGGTCATGTCACGAAATGCATGCCCGTGGTCATGTCACGAAATGCATGCCCGTGGTCATGTCACAAAATGCATGCCCGTGGTCATGTCACGAAATGCATGCCCGTGGTCATGTCACGAAATGCATGCCCGTGGTCATGTCACGAAATGCATGCCCGTGGTCATGTCACGAATGCATGCCCGTGGTCATGTCACAAAATGCATGCCCGTGGTCATGTCACGAAATGCAAGCCCGTGGTCATGTCACGAAATGCATGCCCGTGGTCATGTCACGAAATGCATGCCCGTGGTCATGTCACGAAATGCATGCCCGTGGTCATGTCACGAAATGCATGCCCGTGGTCATGTCACGAAAATGCATGCCCGTGGTCATGTCACGAAATGCATGCCCGTGGTCATGTCACGAAATGCATGCCCGTGGTCATGTCACGAAATGCATGCCCGTGGTCATGTCACGAAATGCATGCCCGTGGTCATGTCACGAAATGCATGCCCGTGGTCATGTCATGCATGCCCGTGGCCATGTCAAAAAATGCATGCCCGTGGTCATGTCACGAAATGCATGCCCGTGGTCATTTCACGAAATGCATGCCGTGGTCATGTCACGAAATGCATGCCCGTGGCCATGTCACAAAATGCATGCCCGTTGTCATGTCACGAAATGCATGCCCTTGGTCATGTGACGAAATGCATGCCCATGGTCATGTCACAGAATGCATGCCTGTGGTCATGTCACTGAATACATGCCCGTGGTCATGTCACGAAATGCATGCCCATGGTCATGTCACGAAATGCATGCCCGTGGTCATGTCACGAAATGCATGCCCGTGGTCATGTCACAAAATGCATGCCCGTGGTCATGTCACGAAATGCATGCCCGTGGTCATGTCACGGAATGCATGCCCGTGGTCATGTCACTGAATGCATGCCCGTGGTCATGTCACGAAATGCATGCCCGTGGTCATGTCACGAAATGCATGCCCGTGGGACCATGTCACGAAATGCATGCCCGTGGTCATGTCACGAAATGCATGCCCGTGGTCATGTCACGAAATGCATGCCCGTGGTCATGTCACGAAATGCATGCCCGTGGTCATGTCACGAAATGCATGCCCATGGTCATGTCACGGAATGCATGCCCGTGGCCATGTCACTAAATGCATGACAATTGTCATCATGTCACAAAATGCATGCCCGTGGTCATATCACAAAATGCATGCCCTTCGCCATGTTACGAAATGCATGCCAGTGGTTATGTCACGAAATGCATGCCCGTGGTCATGTCAAATGCATGCCCGTGCATGCCCGTGGTCATGTCACGAAATGCATGCCCATGGTCATGTCACGAAAAATGCATGCCCGTGGTCATGTCACGAAAATGCATGCCCATGGTCATGTCACGAAATGCATGCCCGTGACCATGTCACAAAATGCATGCCCGTGGTCATGTCACGAAAATGCATGCCCGTGGTCATGTCATGCATGCCCGTGGTCATGTCACGAAATGCATGCCCGTGGTCATGTCACGAAATGCATGCCCGTGGTCATGTCACGAAATGCATGCCCGTGGTCATGTCACGAAATGCATGCCCGTGGTCATGTCACGAAATGCATGCCCGTGGTCATGTCACGAAATGCATGCCCGTGGTCATGTCACGAAATGCATGCCCGTGGTCATGTCACGAAATGCATGCCCGTGGTCATGTCACGAAATGCATGCCCGTGGTCATGTCACGTGCCATGTCAAAATGCATGCCCGTGGTCATGTCACGAAATGCATGCCCGTGGTCATGTCACAAAATGCATGCCCGTGGTCATGTCACGAATGCATGCCCGTGGTCATGTCACGAAAAATGCATGCCCGTGGTCATGTCACGAAATGCATGCCCGTGGTCATGTCACGAAATGCATGCCCGTGGTCATGTCACAAAAATGCATGCCCGTGGTCATGTCACGAAAATGCATGCCCGTGGTCATGGTCATGTCACCGTGAAATGCATGCCCGTGGTCATGTCACGAAATGCATGCCCGTGGTCATGTCACGGTGCATGCCCGTGGTCATGTCACGAAATGCATGCCCGTGGTCATGTCACGAAATGCATGCCCGTGGTCATGTCACGAAATGCATGCCCGTGGTCATGTCACGAATGCATGCCCGTGGTCATGTCACGAAATGCATGCCCGTGGTCATGTCACGAAATGCATGCCCGTGGTCATGTCACGAAATGCATGCCCGTGGTCATGTCACAAAATGCATGCCCGTGGTCATGTCACAAAATGCACCGTGGTCATGTCACGAAATGCATGCCCGTGGTCATGTCACAAAATGCATGCCCGTGGTCATGTCACGAAATGCATGCCCGTGGTCATGTCACGAAATGCATGCCCGTGGTCATGTCACGAAAATGCATGCCCGTGGTCATGTCACGAAATGCATGCCCGTGGTCATGTCACGAAATGCATGCCCGTGGCCATGTCACGAAATGCATGCCCGTGGTCATGTCACAAAATGCATGCCCGTGGTCATGTCACGAAAATGCATGCCCGTGGTCATGTCACGAAAAATGCATGCCCGTGGTCATGTCACGAAATGCATGCCCGTGGTCATGTCACGAAATGCATGCCCGTGGTCCATGTCACGAAAATGCATGCCCGTGGTCATGTCACGAATGCATGCCCGTGGTCATGTCATGTCATGCATGCCCGTGGTCATGTCACCATGCCCGTGGTCATGTCACGAAATGCATGCCCGTGGTCATGTCACGAAATGCATGCCCGTGGTCATGTCACGAAATGCATGCCCGTGGTCATGTCACAAAATGCATGCCCGTGGCCATGTCACGAAATGCATGCCGTGGTCATGTCACAAAATGCATGCCCGTGGTCATGTCACGAAATGCATGCCCGTGGTCATGTCACGAAATGCATGCCCGTGGTCATGTCACGAAATGCATGCCCGTGGTCATGTCACGAAAATGCATGCCCGTGGTCATGTCACGAAAATGCATGCCCGTGGTCATGTCACAAAATGCATGCCCGTGGTCATGTCACGAAATGCATGCCCGTGGTCATGTCACGAAATGCATGCCCGTGGTCATGTCACAAAATGCATGCCCGTGGTCATGTCACAAAATGCATGCCCGTGGCCATGTCACGAAATGCATGCCCGTGGTCATGTCACGAAATGCATGCCCGTGGTCATGTCACGAAATGCATGCCCGTGGTCATGTCACGAAATGCATGCCCCTGACCATGTCACAAAAATGCATGCCCGTGGTCATGTCACGAAATGCATGCCTGTGGTCATGTCACGAAATGCATGCCCGTGGTCATGTCACAAAATGCATGCCCGTGGTCATGTCACGAAATGCATGCCCGTGGTCATGTCATGAAATGCATGCCCGTGGTCATGTCACGAAATGCATGCCTGTGGCCATGTCACGAAATGCATGCCCCGTGGTCATGTCACGAAATGGATGCACGTGGTCATGTCACGAAATGCATGCCCGTGGTCATGTCACGAAATGCATGCCTGTCACGAAATGCATGCCCGTGGTCATGTCACGAAAATGCATGCCCGTGGTCATGTCACGAAATGCATGCCCGTGGTCATGTCACGAAATGCATGCCCGTGGTCATGTCACGAAATGCATGCCCACGAAATGGTGCCCGCGGTCATGTCACGAAATGCATGCCCGTGGTCATGTCACGAAATGCATGCCCGTGGTCATGTCACGAAATGCATGCCCGTGGCCATGTCACGAAATGCATGCCCGTGGCCATGTCACAAAAATGCATGCCCGTGGTCATGTCACGAAATGCATGCCCGTGGTCATGTCACGAAATGCATGCCCGTGGTCATGTGTCACGAAATGCATGCCCGTGGTCATGCATGCCCGTGGTCATGCAAAATGCATGCCCGTGGTCATGTCACGAAAAATGCCCGTGGTCATGTCACGAAATGCATGCCATGGTCATCACGAAATGCATGCCCGTGGTCATGTCACGAAATGCATGCCCGTGGTCATGTCACGAAAATGCATGCCCGTGGTCCATGTCACAAAATGCATGCCCGTGGTCATGTCACGAAATGCATGCCCGTGGTCATGTCACGAAATGCATGCCCGTGGTCATGTCACGAAATGCATGCCCGTGGTCATGTCACAAAATGCATGCCCGTGGTCATGTCACGAAATGCATGCCGTGGTCATGTCACGAAATGCATGCCCGTGGTCATGTCACGGAATGCATGCCCGTGGTCATGTCACAAAATGCATGCCCGTGGTCATGTCACGAAATGCATGCCCGTGGCCATGTCACGAAATGCATGCCCGTGGTCATGTTACGAAATGCATGCCCGTGGTCATGTCACGAAATGCATGCCCGTGGTCATGTCACGAAATGCATGCCCGTGGCCATGGGCATGCCCGTGGTCATGTCACGAAATGCATGCCCGTGGTCATGTCACGAAATGCATGCCCGTGGTCATGTCACGAAATGCATGCCCGTGGCCATGTCACGAAATGCATGCCCGTGGTCATGTCACGAAATGCATGCCCGTGGTCATGTCACGAAATGCATGCCCGTGGTCATGTCACGAAATGCATGCCCGTGGTCATGTCACGAAATGCATGCCCGTGGTCATGTCACGAAATGCATGCCCATGTGGCCCCGTGTCATGTCACGAAATGCATGCCCGTGGTCATGTCACGAAATGCATGCCCGTGGTCATGTCACGAAATGCATGCCCGTGGTCATGTCACGAAATGCATGCCCGTGGTCATGTCACGAAATGCATGCCCGTGGTCATGTCACGAAATGCATGCCCGTGGTCATGTCACGAAATGCATGCCCCCGTGGTCATGTCACTGAATGCATGCCCGTGGTCATGTCACAAAATGCATGCCCGTGGTCATGTCACGAAATGCATGCCCGTGGTCATGTCACGAAATGCATGCCCGTGGTCATGTCACGAAATGCATGCCCGTGGCCATGTCACGAAATGCATGCCCGTGGTCATGTCACGAAATGCATGCCCATGGCCATGTTACGAAATGCATGCCCGTGGTCATGTCACAAAATGCATGCCCGTGGTCATGTCACAAAATGCATGCCCGTGGTCATGTCACAAAATGCATGCCCGTGGTCATGTCACGAAATGCATGCCCGTGGTCATGTCACGAAATGCATGCCCGTGGTCATGTCACAAAATGCATGCCCGTGGTCATGTCACGAAATGCATGCCCGTGGTCATGTCACGAAATGCATGCCCATGGTCATGTCACGAAATGCATGCCCGTGGTCATGTCACGAAATGCATGCCCGTGGTCATGTCACGAAATGCATGCCCGTGGTCATGTCACGAAATGCATGCCCGTGGTCATGTCACGAAATGCATGCCCGTGGTCATGTCACGAAATGCATGCCCGTGGTCATGTCACGAAATGCATGCCCGTGGTCATGTCACAAAATGCATGCCCGTGGTCATGTCACAAAATGCATGCCTGTGGTCATGTCACGAAATGCATGCCCGTGGTCATGTCACGAAATGCATGCCCGTGGTCATGTCACGAAATGCATGCCCGTGGTCATGTCACGAAATGCATGCCCGTGGTCATGTCACGAAATGCATGCCCGTGGTCATGTCACGAAATGCATGCCCGTGGTCATGTCACGAAATGCATGCCCGTGGTCATGTCACGAAATGCATGCCCGTGGTCATGTCACGAATGCATGCCCGTGGTCATGTCACGAAATGCATGCCCGTGGTCATGTCACGAAATGCATGCCCGTGGTCCTGTCACGAAATGCATGCCCGTGGTCATGTCACGAAATGCATGCCGTGGGTCATGTCACGAAATGCATGCCCGTGGTCATGTCAAAATGCATGCCCGTGGTCATGTCACGAAATGCATGCCCGTGGTCATGTCACGAAATGCATGCCCGTGGCCATGTCACAAAAATGCATGCCCGTGGTCATGTCACGAAATGCATGCCCGTGGTCATGTCACGAAACGCATGCTCATGGTCATGTCACAAATGCATGCCCGTGGTCATGTTACGAAATGCATGCCAGTGGTTATGTCACGAAACGCATGCTCGTGGTCATGTCACGAAATGCATGCCCGTGGTCATGTCACGAAATGCATGCCCGTGGTCATGTCACGAAATGCATGCCCGTGGTCATGTCACGAAATGCATGCCGTGGTCATGTCACGAAATGCATGCCCGTGGTCATGTCACGAAATGCATGCCCGTGGTCATGTCACGAAATGCATGCCCGTGGTCATGTCACGAAATGCATGCCCGTGGTCATGTCACGAAATGCATGCCCGTGGTCATGTCACGAAATGCATGCCCGTGGTCATGTCACGAAATGCATGCCCGTGGTCATGTCACGAAATGCATGCCCGTGGTCATGTCACGAAATGCATGCCCGTGGTCATGTCACGAAATGCATGCCCGTGGTCATGTCACTAAATGCATGCAATTGGTCATGTCACAAAAAGCATGCCCGTGGTCATATCACGAAATGCATGCCCTTCGCCATGTTACGAAATGCATGCCAGTGGTCATGTCACAAAATGCATGCCCGTGGTCATGTCACGAAATGCATGCCCGTGGTCATGTCACGAAATGCATGCCCATGGTCATGTCACGAAATGCATGCCCGTGGTCATGTCACGAAATGCATGCCCATGGTCATGTCACGAAATGCATGCCCGTGGTCATGTCACAAAATGCATGCCCGTGGTCATGTCACAAAATGCATGCCCATGGCCATGTTACGAAATGCATGCCCGTGGTCATGTCACTAAATGCATGCCCGTGGTCATGTCACAAAATGCATGCCCGTGGCCATGTCACGAAATGCATGCCCACGAAAATGCATCACAAAATGCATGCCCGTGGTCATGTCACGAAATGCATGCCCGTGGTCATGTCACAAAATGCATGCCCGTGGTCATGTCACGAAATGCATGCCCGTGGTCACAATGTCACGCCCGTGCATGCCCGTGGCCATGTCACAAAAAATGCCCCGTGGTCATGTCACGAAATGCATGCCCGCCACGAAATGCATGCCCCGTGTCATGTCACGAAATGCATGCCCGTGGTCATGTCACGAAATGCATGCCCGTGGTCATGTCACAAAATGCATGCCCGTGGCCATGTCACAAAATGCATGCCCGTGGTCATGTCACGAAATGCATGCCCGTGGTCATGTCACGAAATGCATGCCCGTGGTCATGTCACGAAATGCATGCCCGTGGTCATGTCACGAAATGCATGCCCGTGGTCATGTCACGAAATGCATGCCCGTGGTCATGTCACGAATGCATGCATGCCGTGGTGCATGTCACGAAATGCATGCCCGTGGTCATGTCACGAAATGCATGCCCGTGGTCATGTCACGAAATGCATGCCCGTGGTCATGTCACGAAATGCATGCCCCCGGTCATGTCACGAAATGCATGCCCGTGGTCATGTCACGAAAATGCATGCCCGTGGTCATGTCACGAAATGCATGCCCATGGTCATGTCACGAAATGCATGCCCGTGGTCATGTCACGAAAATGCATGCCCGTGGTCATGTCACGAAATGCATGCCCGTGGTCATGTCACACGAAATGCATGCCCAGTGGTCATGTCACGAAATGCATGCCCGTGGTCATGTCACGAAATGCATGCCCGTGGTCATGTCACGAAATGCATGCCCGTGGTCATGTCACGAAATGCATGCCCGTGGTCATGTCACGAAATGCATGCCGTGGTCATGTCACGAAATGCATGCCCGTGGTCATGTCACGAAATGCATGCCCGTGGTCATGTCACGAAATGCATGCCCGTGGTCATGTGGTCATGCATGCCCGTGGTCATGTCAAAATGCATGCCCGTGGTCCATGTCACGAAATGCATGCCCGTGGTCATGTCACGAAATGCATGCCCGTGGTCATGTCACGAAATGCATGCCCGTGGTCATGTCACGAAATGCATGCCCGTGGTCATGTCACGAAATGCATGCCCGTGGTCATGTCACGAAAATGCATGCCCGTGGTCATGTCACGAAATGCATGCCCGTGGTCATGTCACGAAATGCATGCCCGGTCATGTGGTCATGTCACGAAAAATGCATGCCCGTGGTCATGTCACGAAATGCATGCCCGTGGTCATGTCACGAAATGCATGCCCGTGGTCATGTCACGAAATGCATGCCCGTGGTCATGTCACGAAAATGCATGCCGTGGTCATGTCACAAAATGCATGCCCGTGGTCATGTCACGAAAATGCATGCCCGTGGTCATGTCACAAAATGCATGCCCGTGGTCATGTCACGAAATGCATGCCCGTGGTCATGTCACGAAAATGCATGCCCGTGGTCATGTCACAAAATGCATGCCCGTGGTCATGTCACGAAATGCATGCCCGTGGTCATGTCACGAAATGCATGCCCGTGGTCATGTCACGAAATGCATGCCCGTGGTCATGTCACGAATGCATGCCCGTGGTCATGTCACGTGCATGCCCGTGGTCATGTCACGAAATGCATGCCCGTGGTCATGTCACGAAATGCATGCCCGTGGTCATGTCACGAAATGCATGCCCGTGGTCATGTCACGAAATGCATGCCCGTGGGTCATGTCACGAAATGCATGCCCGTGGTCATGTCACGAAATGCATGCCCGTGGTCATGTCACGAAATGCATGCCCGTGGTCATGTCACGAAAATGCATGCCCGTGGTCATGTCACGAAATGCATGCCCGTGGTCATGTCACGAAATGCATGCCCGTGGTCATGTCACGAAATGCATGCCCGTGGTCATGTCACGAAATGCATGCCCGTGGTCATGTCACGAAAATGCATGCCCGTGGTCATGTCACGAAAATGCATGCCCGTGGTCATGTCACAATGCATGCCCGTGGTCATGTCACGAAATGCATGCCCGTGGTCATGTCACGAAATGCATGCCCGTGGTCATGTCACGAAATGCATGCCCGTGGTCATGTCACGAAAATGCATGCCCGTGGTCATGTCACGAAATGCATGCCCGTGGTCATGTCACGAAATGCATGCCCGTGGTCATGTCACGAAATGCATGCCCGTGGTCATGTCACGAAATGCATGCCCGTGGTCATGTCACGAAATGCATGCCCGTGGTCATGTCACGAAATGCATGCCCGTGGTCATGTCACGAAATGCATGCCCGTGGTCATGTCACGAAATGCATGCCCGTGGTCATGTCACAAAATGCATGCCGTGGTCATGTCACGAAATGCATGCCCGTGGTCATGTCACGAAATGCATGCCCGTGGTCATGTTCACGAAATGCATGCCCATGGTCATGCCACTCATGTCACGAAATGCATGCCCGTGGTCATGTCACGAAATGCATGCCCGTGGTCATGTCACGAAATGCATGCCCGTGGTCATGTCACGAAATGCATGCCCGTGGTCATGTCACAAAATGCATGCCCGTGGTCATGTCACGAAATGCATGCCCGTGGTCATGTCACAAAATGCATGCCCGTGGTCCATGTCACGAAAATGCATGCCCGTGGTCATGTCACGAAATGCATGCCCGTGGTCCATGTCACGAAATGCATGCCCGTGGTCATGTCACGAAATGCATGCCCGTGGTCCATGTCACGAAATGCATGCCCGTGGTCATGTCACGAAATGCATGCCCGTGCCCATGTGGTCATGTCCCGTGGGTCATGTCACGAAATGCATGCCCGTGGTCATGTCACAAAATGCATGCCCGTGGTCATGTCACGAAATGCATGCCCGTGGTCATGTCACAAAAATGCATGCCCGTGGTCATGTCACGAAAATGCATGCCCGTGGTCATGTCACGAAATGCATGCCCGTGGTCATGTCACGAAATGCATGCCCGGTGGTCATGTCACCCGTGGTCATGCATGCCCGTGGTCATGTCACGAAAATGCATGCCCGTGGTCATGTCACGAAATGCATGCCCGTGGTCATGTCACGAAATGCATGCCCGTGGTCATGTCACAAAATGCATGCCCGTGGTCATGTCACGAAATGCATGCCCGTGGTCATGTCACGAAATGCATGCCCGTGGTCATGTCACGAAATGCATGCCCGTGGTCATGTCACGAAATGCATGCCCGTGGTCATGTCACGAAATGCATGCCCGTGGTCATGTCACGAAATGCATGCCCGTGGTCATGTCACGAAATGCATGCCCGTGGTCATGTCACAAAATGCATGCCCGTGGTCATGTCACGAAATGCATGCCCGTGGCCATGTCACGAAATGCATGCCCGTGGTCATGTCACGAAATGCATGCCCGTGGTCATGTCACAAAATGCATGCCCGTGGTCATGTCACAAAATGCATGCCCGTGGTCATGTCACGAAATGCATGCCCGTGGTCATGTCACGAAATGCATGCCCATGGTCATGTCACAGAATGCATGCCCGTGGTCATGTCACAAAATGCATGCCCGTGGTCATGTCACGAAATGCATGCCCATGGTCATGTCACGAAATGCATGCCCGTGGTCATGTCACGAAATGCATGCCCATGGTCATGTCACGAAATGCATGCCCGTGGTCATGTCACGAAATGCATGCCCGTGGTCATGTCATGATATGCATGCCCGTGGTCATGTCACGAAATGCATGCCCGTGGCCATGTCACGAAATGCTGCCCGTGGTCATGTCACGAAATGCATGCCCGTGGACCATGTCACCTGGGACCATGCATGCCACGAATGCATGCCCGTGGTCATGTCACGAAATGCAAGGCCGTGGTCATGTCACAAAATGCATGCCCGTGGTCATGTCACAAAATGCATGCCCATGGTCATGTCACGGAATGCATGCCCGTGGCCATGTCACTAAATGCATGCCCGTGGCCATGTCACAAAAATGCATGCCCGTGGTCATGTCACGAAAATGCATGCCCGTGGTCATGTCACGAAATGCATGCCCGTGCCCATGTCACGTGCATGCCAGTGGTCATGTCAAAATGCATGCCCGTGGTCATGTCACGAAATGCATGCCCATGGTCATGTCACATGCCCGTGGTCAATGCATGCCCGTGGTCATGTCACGAAATGCATGCCCGTGGTCATGTCACGAAATGCATGCCCGTGGCCATGTCACAAAATGCATGCCGTGGTCATGTCACGAAATGCATGCCCATGGTCATGTCACGAAATGCATGCCCGTGGTCATGTGTCACGAAATGCATGCCCGTGGTCATGTCACAAATGCATGCCCGTGGTCATGTCACGAAATGCATGCCCGTGGTCATGTCACGAATGCATGCCCGTGGTCATGTCACGAAATGCATGCCCGTGGTCATGTCACAAAATGCATGCCCGTGGTCATGTCACGAAATGCATGCCCGTGGTCATGTCACGAAATGCATGCCCGTGGCCATGTCACGAAATGCATGCCCGTGGCCATGTCACGAAATGCCCGTGGTCATGTCACGAAATGCATGCCCGTGGTCATGTCACAAAATGCATGCCCGTGGTCATGTCACGAAATGCATGCCCATGGTCATGTCACAAAAATGCATGCCCGTGGTCATGTCACAAAATGCATGCCCGTGGTCATGTCACGAAATGCATGCCCGTGGGTCATGTCACGAAATGCATGCCCGTGGTCATGTCACAAAATGCATGCCCGTGGCCATGTCACGAAATGCATGCCCGTGGCCATGTCTCGAAATGCATGCCTGTGGACATGTCACGAAATGCATGGCCGTCATCATGTCACGAAATGCATGCACGTGGTCATGTCACGAAATGCATGCCCGTGGTCATGTCACGAAATGCATGCCCGTGGTCATGTCACGAAAATGCATGCCCGTGGTCATGTCACGAAATGCATGCCCGTGGTCATGTCACGTCATGCATGCCCGTGGTCATGTCACGAATGCATGCCCGTGGTCATGTCACGAAATGCATGCCCGTGGTCATGTCACGAAATGCATGCCCGTGGTCATGTCACGAAAATGCATGCCCGTGGTCATGTCACAAAATGCATGCCCGTGGTCATGTCACGAAATGCATGCCCGTGGTCATGTCACGAAATGCATGCCCGTGGTCATGTCACGAAATGCATGCCCGTGGTCATGTCACGAAATGCATGCCCGTGGTCATGTCACGAAATGCATGCCCGTGGTCATGTCACGAAATGCATGCCCGTGGTCATGTCACGAAATGCATGCCCGTGTCATGTCACGAAATGCATGCCCGTGGTCATGTCACGAAATGCATGCCCGTGGTCATGTCACGAAATGCATGCCCGTGGTCATGTCACGAAATGCATGCCCGTGGTCATGTCACAAAAATGCATGCCCGTGGTCATGTCACGAAATGCATGCCCGTGGTCATGTCACGAAATGCATGCCCGTGGTCATGTCACGAAATGCATGCCCGTGGTCATGTCACGAAATGCATGCCCGTGGTCATGTCACGAAATGCATGCCCGTGGTCCATGTCACAAAATGCATGCCCGTGGTCATGTCACGAAATGCATGCCCGTGGTCATGTCACGAATGCATGCCCGTGGTCATGTCACGAAATGCATGCCCGTGGTCATGTCACGAAATGCATGCCCGTGGTCATGTCACGAAATGCATGCCCGTGGTCATGTCACGAAATGCATGCCCGTGGTCATGTCACAAAAAATGCATGCCCGTGGTCATGTCATGTCACGAAATGCATGCCCGTGGTCATGTCACAAAATGCATGCCCGTGGTCATGTCACGAAATGCATGCCCGTGGTCATGTCACGAAATGCATGCCCGTGGTCATGTCACGAAATGCATGCCCGTGGTCATGTCACGAAAATGCATGCCCGTGGTCATGTCACAAAATGCATGCCCGTGGTCATGTCACGAAATGCATGCCCGTGGTCATGTCACAAAATGCATGCCCGTGGTCATGTCACGCCCCCGTGGTCATGTCACAAATGCATGCCCGTGGTCATGTCACGAAATGCATGCCCGTGGTCATGTCACGAAATGCATGCCCGTGGTCATGTCACGAAATGCATGCCCGTGGTCATGTCACGAAATGCATGCCCGTGGTCATGTCACGAAATGCATGCCCGTGGTCATGTCACGAAATGCATGCCCGTGGTCATGTCACGAAATGCATGCCCGTGGTCATGTCACGAAATGCATGCCCGTGGTCATGTCACGAAATGCATGCCCGTGGTCATGTCACGAAATGCATGCCCGTGGTCATGTCACGAAATGCATGCCCGTGGTCATGTCACAAATGCATGCCCGTGGTCAACGAAATGCATGCCCGTGGTCATGTCACGAAATGCATGCCCGTGGTCATGTCACGAAATGCATGCCCGTGGTCATGTCACGAAATGCATGCCCGTGGTCATGTCACGAAATGCATGCCCGTGGTCATGTCACGAAATGCATGCCCGTGGCCATGTCACGAAATGCATGCCCGTGGTCATGTCACGAAATGCATGCCCGTGGTCATGTCACGAAATGCATGCCCGTGGTCATGTCACGAAATGCATGCCCGTGGTCATGTCACGAAATGCATGCCCGTGGTCATGTCACGAAATGCATGCCCGTGGTCATGTCACAAAAATGCATGCCCGTGGTCATGTCACGAAATGCATGCCCGTGCCATGTCACGAAATGCATGCCCGTGGCCATGTCACGAAAAATGCCCAATGGCCATGTCACGAAAATGCATGCCCGTGGTCATGTCACGAAATGCATGCCCGTGGTCATGTCACGAATGCATGCCCGTGGTCATGTCACGAAATGCATGCCCGTGGTCATGTCACGAAATGCCCGTGCCCCCGTGGTCATGTCACAAATGCATGCCCATGGTCATGTCACAAAAATGCATGCCCGTGGTCATGTCACTGAATACATGCCCGTGGTCATGTCACGAAATGCATGCCCATGGTCATGTCACGAAATGCATGCCCGTGGCCATATCACGAAATGCTGCCCATGGTCATGTCACGAAATGCATGCCCGTGGTCATGTCATGTCCCGTGGTCATGAAATGCATGCCCGTGGTCATGTCACGAATGCATGCCCGTGGTCATGTTACGAAATGCATGTCCGTGGTCATGTCACGAAATGCATGCCCGTGGTCATGTCACGAAATGCATGCCCGTGGTCATGTCACGAAATGCATGCCCGTGGTCATGTCACGAAATGGATGCCCGTGGTCATGTCAAAATGCATGCCCCGTGGTCATGTCCCATGCCCGTGGTCATGTCACGAAATGCATGCCCATGGTCATGTCACGGAATGCATGCCCGTGGTCATGTCACTAAATGCATGACAATTGCCATGTCACAAAAAGCATGCCCGTGGTCATATCACAAAATGCATGCCCGTGGTCATGTTACGAAAATGCATGCCAGTGGTTATGTCACAAAATGCATGCCCGTGGTCATGTCACGAAATGCATGCCCGTGGTCATGTCACGAAATGCATGCCCATGGCCATGTCACGAAATGCATGCCCGTGGTCATGTCACGAAATGCATGCCCGTGGTCATGTCACGAAATGCATGCCCGTGGTCATGTCACAAAATGCATGCCCGTGGTCATGTCACGAAATGCATGCCCGTGGTCATGTCACAAATGCATGCCATGGGTCATGTCACGAAATGCATGCCCGTGGTCATGTCACGAAATGCATGCCCGTGGTCATGTCACAAAATGCATGCCCGTGGTCATGTCACGAAATGCATGCCCGTGGTCATGTCACGAAATGCATGCCCGTGGTCATGTCACGAAATGCATGCCCGTGGTCATGTCACAAAATGCATGCCCGTGGTCATGTCACGAAATGCATGCCCGTGGTCATGTCACGAAATGCATGCATGCCCCATGTCACGAAATGCATGCCCGTGGCCATGTCACGAAATGCATGCCCATGCCCGGTCATGTCACGGAATGCATGCCCGTGGTCATGTCACGAAATGCATGCCCGTGGTCATGTCACGAAATGCATGCCCATGGTCATGTCACAAAATGCATGCCCCTGACCATGTCACAAAATGCAGGCCCGTGGACATGTCACGAAATGCATGCCCGTGGTCATGTCACGAAATGCATGCCCGTGGTCATGTCACGAAATGCATGCCCGTGGTCATGTCACAGAATGCATGCCCGTGGTCATGTCACGAAATGCTGCCCGTGGTCATGTCACGAAATGCATGCCCGTGGTCATGTCACGGAATGCATGCCTGTGGTCATGTCACTTAATGCATGCCCGTGGTCATGTCACGAAATGCATGCCCGTGGCCATGTCACGAAATGCATGCCCGTGGTCATGTCACGAAATGCATGCCCGTGGTCATTTCAGCAAATGCTGCCCGTGGCCATGTCACGAAATGCATGCCAGTGGCCATGTCACGAAATGCATGCCCGTGGTCATGTCACGAAATGCATGCCCGTGGTCATGTCACGAAATGCATGCCCGTGGCCATGTCACGAAATGCATGCCCGTGGTCATGTCACAAAAATGCATGCCCGTGGTCATGTCACGAAATGCATGCCCCGTGGCCATGTCACGAAATGCATGCCCGTGGTCATTTCACGAAATGCATGCCCGTGGTCATGTCACGAAATGCATGCCCGTGGTCATGTCACGAAAATGCATGCCCGTGGTCATGTCACGAAAATGCATGCCCGTGGTCATGTCACGAAATGCATGCCCGTGGTCATGTCACAAAATGCATGCCCGTGGTCATGTCACAAAATGCATGCCCGTGGTCATGTCACACGAAATGCATGCCCGTGGTCATGTCACGAAAATGCATGCCCGTGGTCATGTCACGAAATGCATGCCCGTGGTCATGTCACGAAATGCATGCCCGTGGTCATGTCACGAAATGCATGCCCGTGGCCATGTCACGAAATGCATGCCCGTGGTCATGTCACGAAATGCATGCCCGTGGTCCATGTCACGAAATGCATGCCCGTGGTCATGTCACGAAATGCATGCCCGTGGTCATGTCACGAAATGCATGCCCGTGGTCCATGTCACAAAATGCATGCCCGTGGTCATGTCACGAAATGCATGCCCGTGGTCATGTCACGAAATGCATGCCCGTGGTCATGTCACAAAATGCATGCCCGTGGTCATGTCACGAAATGCATGCCCATGGTCATGTTACGAAATGCATGCCCGTGGTCATGTCACGGAATGCATGCCCGTGGTCATGTCACGAAATGCATGCCCGTGGTCATGTCACAAAATGCATGCCCGTGGTCATGTCACGAAATGCATGCCCGTGGTCATGTCACAAAATGCATGCCCGTGGTCATGTCACGAAAATGCATGCCCGTGGTCATGTCACGAAATGCATGCCCGTGGTCATGTCACGAAATGCATGCCCATGGTCATGTCACGAAATGCATGCCCGTGGTCATGTCACGAAATGCATGCCCGTGGTCATGTCACGAAAATGCATGCCCGTGGTCATGTCACGAAATGCAAATGCCGTGCCATGTGGTCATGTCATGTCACGAAATGCATGCCCGTGGTCATGTCACGAAATGCATGCCCATGGTCATGTCACGGAAATGCATGCCCGTGGTCATGTCACTAAATGCATGCCCGTGGCCATGTCACAAAAATGCATGCCCGTGGTCATATCACGAAATGCATGCCCGTGGTCATGTCATGTCATGCAATGCATGCCAGTGGTTATGTCACACGAAATGCATGCCCGTGGTCATGTCACAAAATGCATGCCCGTGGTCATGTCACGAAATGCATGCCCGTGGCCATGTCACGAAATGCATGCCCGTGGTCATGTCACGAAATGCATGCCCGTGGTCATGTCACGAAATGCAAGCCCGTGGTCATGTCACAAAATGCATGCCCGTGGTCATGTCACGAAATGCATGCCCGTGGTCATGTCACGAAATGCATGCCCGTGGTCATGTCACTAAATGCATGCCCGTGGTCATGTCACAAAATGCATGCCCGGGTCATGTCATCACGAAATGCATGCCCGTGGTCATGTCACAAAATGCATGCCCGTGGTCATGTCACGAAATGCATGCCCGTGGTCATGTCACAAAATGCATGCCCGTGGTCATGTCACGAAATGCTGCCCGTGGTCATCACGAAATGCATGCCCGTGGTCATGTCAAAATGCATGCCCGTGGTCATGTCACAAAATGCATGCCCGTGGTCATGTCACGAAATGCATGCCCGTGGTCATGTCACGAAATGCATGCATGCCCATGGTCATGTCACGAAATGCATGCCCATGGTCATGTCACGAAATGCATGCCCGCATGCCCGGTCATGTCACGAAATGCATGCCCGTGGTCATGTCACGAAATGCATGCCCGTGGTCATGTCACGAAATGCATGCCCGTGGTCATGTCACGAAATGCATGCCCGTGGTCATGTCACAAAATGCATGCCCGTGGCCATGTCACGAAATGCATGCCCGTGGTCATGTCACGAAATGCATGCCCGTGGTCATGTCACGAAATGCATGCCCGTGGTCATGTCACGAAAATGCATGCCCGTGGTCATGTCACGAATGCATGCCCGTGGTCATGTCACGAAATGCATGCCCGTGGTCATGTCACAAAATGCATGCCCGTGGTCATGTCACGAAATGCATGCCCGTGGTCATGTCACGAAATGCATGCCCGTGGTCATGTCACGAAATGCATGCCCGTGGTCATGTCACAAAATGCATGCCCGTGGTCATGTCACGAAATGCATGCCCGTGGTCATGTCACGAAATGCATGCCCGTGGTCATGTCACGAAAATGCATGCCCGTGGTCATGTCACGAAATGCATGCCCGTGGTCATGTCACGAAATGCATGCCCGTGGTCATGTCACGAAAATGCATGCCCGTGGTCATGTCACGAAATGCATGCCCGTGGTCACCATGTCACTAAAATGCATGCCCCGTGGTCATGTCACGAAATGCATGCCCGTGGTCATGTCACGAAATGCATGCCCGTGGTCATGTCAATGAAATGCATGCCCGTGGTCATGTCACACGAAATGCATGCCCGTGGTCATGTCACAAAATGCATGCCCGTGGTCATGTCACACGAAATGCATGCCCGTGGTCATGTCACATGTCATGAAATGCATGCCCGTGGTCATGTCACGAAATGCATGCCCGTGCCCATGGTCAATGTCACGGTCATGTGCCAATGCATGCCCGTGGTCATGTCACGAAATGCATGCCCGTGGTCATGTCACGAAATGCATGCCCGTGGTCATGTCACAAAATGCATGCCCGTGGTCATGTCACAAAATGCATGCCCGTGGTCATGTCACGAAAATGCATGCCCGTGGTCATGTCACGAAATGCATGCCCGTGGTCATGTCACGAAATGCATGCCCGTGGTCATGTCACGAAAATGCATGCCCGTGGTCATGTCACGAAATGCATGCCCGTGGTCATGTCACGAAATGCATGCCCGTGGTCATGTCACGAAAATGCATGCCCGTGGTCATGTCACGAAATGCATGCCCCCGTGGTCATGTCACGAAATGCATGCCCGTGGTCATGTCACGAAATGCATGCCCGTGGCCATGTCACGAAATGCATGCCCGTGGTCATGTCACGAAATGCATGCCCGTGGTCATGTCACGAAATGCATGCCCGGGTCATGTCACGAAATGCATGCCCGTGGTCATGTCACGAAAATGCATGCCCGTGGTCATGTCACGAAATGCATGCCCGTGGTCATGTCACAAAATGCATGCCCATGGTCATGTCACGAAATGCATGCCCGTGGTCATGTCACGAAATGCATGCCCGTGGTCATGTCACGAAATGCATGCCCGTGGTCATGTCACGAAATGCATGCCCGTGGTCATGTCACGAAATGCATGCCCGTGGTCATGTCACGAAAATGCATGCCCGTGGTCATGTGGCATCATGTCACGAAATGCATGCCCGTGGTCATGTCACACGAAAATGCATGCCCGTGGTCATGTCACAAAATGCATGCCCGTGGTCATGTCACGAAATGCATGCCCGTGGTCATGTCACGAAATGCATGCCCGTGGTCATGTCACGAAATGCATGCCCGTGGTCATGTCACGAAATGCATGCCCGTGGTCATGTCACGAAATGCATGCCCGTGGTCATGTCACGAAATGCATGCCCGTGGTCATGTCACGAAATGCATGCCCATGTCACGAAATGCATGCCCGTGGTCATGTCACGAAATGCATGCCCATGTCATCATGTCACGAAATGCATGCACGTGGTCATGTCACGAAATGCATGCCCGTGGTCATGTCACGAAATGCATGCCCGTCACGAAATGCATGCCCGTGGCCATGTCAAAATGCATGCCCGTGGTCATGTCACGAAATGCATTCCCGTGGTCATGTCACGAAATGCATGCCCGTGGTCATGTCACGAAATGCATGCCCATGGTCATGTCACAAAATGCATGCCCGTGGTCATGTCACGAAATGCATGCCCGTGGTCATGTCACAAAATGCATGCCCGTGGTCATGTCACGAAATGCATGCCCGTGGTCATGTCACGAAATGCATGCCCGTGGTCATGTCACGAAATGCATGCCCGTGGTCATGTCACGAAATGCATGCCCATGGTCATGTCACGAAATGCATGCCCGTGGTCATGTCACGAAATGCATGCCCGTGGTCATGTCACGAAATGCATGCCCGTGGTCATGTCACGAAATGCATGCCCGTGGTCATGTCACGAAATGCATGCCCGTGGTCATGTCACGAAATGCATGCCCGTGCCCGTCACGGTCAAATGTCACCCGGTCATGTCAAAAATGCCCCCGTGGTCATGTCACGAAATGCATGCCCGTGGTCATGTCACGAAATGCATGCCCGTGGTCATGTCACGAAATGCATGCCCGTGGTCATGTCACGAAATGCATGCCCGTGGTCATGTCACGAAATGCATGCCCGTGGTCATGTCACGAAATGCATGCCCGTGGTCATGTCACGAAATGCATGCCCGTGGTCATGTCACGAAATGCATGCCCGTGGTCATGTCACGAAATGCATGCCCGTGGTCATGTCACGAAATGCATGCCCGTGGTCATGTCACGAAATGCATGCCCGTGGTCATGTCACGAAATGCATGCCCGTGGTCATGTCACGAAATGCATGCCCGTGGTCATGTCACGGAATGCATGCCCGTGGTCATGTCACGAAATGCATGCCCGTGGTCATGTCACAAAATGCATGCCCGTGGTCATGTCACGAAATGCATGCCCATGGTCATGTCACGAAATGCATGCCCGTGGTCATGTCACGAAATGCATGCCCGTGGTCATGTCACAAAATGCATGCCCATGGTCATGTCACGAAATGCATGCCCGTGGCCATGTCACGAAATGCATGCCCATGGTCATGTCACAAAAATGCATGCCCGTGGTCATGTCACGAAATGCATGCCCGTGGTCATGTCACGAAATGCATGCCCGTGGTCATGTCACGAAAAATGCATGCCCGTGGTCATGTCACGAAATGCATGCCCGTGGTCATGTCACGAAATGCATGCCCGTGGTCATGTCACGAAATGCATGCCCGTGGTCATGTCACAAAATGCCCGTGCCCATGTCACGAAATGCATGCCCTGACCATGTCACAAAATGCATGCCCGTGGTCATGTCACGAAATGCATGCCCGTGGTCATGTCACAAAATGCATGCCCGTGGTCATGTCACGAAATGCATGCCCGTGGTCATGTCACAAAAATGCATGCCCGTGGTCATGTCACGAAATGCATGCCCGTGGTCATGTCACGAAAATGCATGCCCGTGGTCATGTCACGAATGCATGCCCGTGGTCATGTCACAAAAATGCATGCCCGTGGTCCATGTCACGAAATGCATGCCCGTGGTCATGTCACGAAATGCATGCCCGTGGTCATGTCACAAAATGCATGCCCGTGGTCATGTCACGAAATGCATGCCCGTGGTCATGTCACGAAATGCATGCCCGTGGTCATGTCACGAAATGCATGCCCGTGGTCATGTCACAAAATGCATGCCCGTGGTCATGTCACGAAATGCATGCCCGTGGTCATGTCACGAAATGCATGCCGTGGTCATGTCACGAAATGCATGCCCGTGGTCATGTCACGAAAATGCATGCCCGTGGTCATGTCACGAAATGCATGCCCGTGGTCATGTCACGAAATGCATGCCCGTGGTCATGTCACGAAATGCATGCCCGTGGTCATGTCACGAAATGCATGCCCGTGGTCATGTCACGAAATGCATGCCCGTGGTCATGTCACGAAATGCATGCCCATGCCATGTCACGGCATGCCCGTGGTCATGTCACAAAATGCATGCCCGTGGTCATGTCACGAAATGCATGCCCGTGGTCATGTCACGAAATGCATGCCCGGTCATGTCACGAAAATGCATGCCCGTGGTCATGTGCACCCGTGGTCATGCATGCCAGTGGTCATGTCACAAATGCATGCCCGTGGTCATGTCACGAAATGCATGCCCACGGTCATGTCACATGAAATGCCCCCGTGGTCATGTCACGAAATGCATGCCCGTGGTCATGTCACAAAATGCATGCCCGTGGTCATGTCACGAAATGCATGCCCGTGGTCATGTCACGAAATGCATGCCCGTGGTCATGTCACGAAATGCATGCCCGTGGTCATGTCACGAAATGCATGCCCGTGGTCATGTCACGAAATGCATGCCCGTGGTCATGTCACGAAATGCATGCCCGTGGTCATGTCACGAATGCATGCCCGTGGTCATGTCACGAAATGCATGCCCGTGGTCATCACGAAATGCATGCCCGTGGTCATGTCACAAAATGCATGCCCGTGGTCATGTCACGAAATGCATGCCCGTGGTCATGTCACGAAATGCATGCCCGTGGTCATGTCACGAAATGCATGCCCGTGGTCATGTCACGAAATGCATGCCCGTGGGTCATCACGAAATGCATGCCCGTGGTCATGTCACGAAAATGCATGCCCGTGGTCATGTCACAAATGCATGCCCGTGGTCATGTCACGAAATGCATGCCCGTGGTCATGGCCGAATGTCCCGGTCAATGCATGCCCGTGGTCATGTCACGAAATGCAAGCCCGTGGTCATGTCACAAAATGCAGGCCCGTGGACATGTCACGAAATGCATGCCAGTGGTCATGTCATGGAATGCATGCCCGTGGTCATGTCACGAAATGCATGCCCGTGGTCCATGTCACAAAAATGCATGCCCGTGGTCATGTCACGAAATGCATGCCCGTGGTCATGTCACGAAATGCATGCCCGTGGTCATGTTCACGAAATGCATGCCCGTGGTCATGTCACGGAATGCATGCCCGTGGCCATGTCACGAAATGCATGCCCGTGGTCATGTCACGAAATGCATGCCCGTGGTCATGTCACAAAATGCATGCCCGTGGTCATGTCACGAAAATGCATGCCCGTGGTCATGTCACGAAATGCATGCCCGTGGTCATGTCACGAATGCATGTCCGTGGTCATGTCACGAAATGCATGCCCGTGGTCATGTCACAAAATGCATGCCCGTGGTCATGTCATGTCACGAAATGCATGCCCGTGGTCATGTCACGAATGCATGCCCGTGGGTCATGTCACGAAATGCATGCCCGTGGTCATGTCACGAAATGCATGCCCGTGGTCATGTCACGAAATGCATGCCCGTGGTCATGTCACGAAATGCATGCCCGTGGTCATGTCACGAAATGCATGCCCGTGGTCATGTCACGAAATGCATACCCGTGGTCATGTCATGAAATGCATGCCCGTGGTCATGTCACTAAATGCATGCCCGTTGTCATGTCACGAAATGCATGCCAGTGGTCATGTCACGAAATGCATGCCCGTGGTCATGTCATGTCACGAAATGCATGCCCGTGGTCATGTCACGAAATGCATGCCCGTGGTCATGTCACGAAAATGCATGCCCGTGGTCATGTCACGAAATGCATGCCCGTGGTCATGTCACGAAATGCATGCCCGTGGTCATGTCACGAAATGCATGCCCGTGGTCATGTCACGAAATGCATGCCACATGTCACGAAATGCATGCCCGTGGTCATGTCACGAAATGCATGCCCGTGGTCATGTCACGAAATGCATGCCCGCGGGTCATGTCACGAAATGCATGCCCGTGGTCATGTCACGAAATGCATGCCCGTGGTCATGTCACGAAATGCATGCCCGTGGTCATGTCACGAAAATGCATGCCCGTGGTCATGTCACGAAATGCATGCCCGTGGTCATGTCACGAAATGCATGCCCGTGGTCATGCATGCCCGTGGTCATGTCACGAAATGCATGCCCGTGGTCATGTCACAAAATGCATGCCCGTGGTCATGTCACGAAATGCATGCCCGTGGTCATGTCACGAAATGCATGCCCGTGGTCATGTCACGAAATGCATGCCCGTGGTCATGTCACAAAATGCATGCCCGTGGTCATGTCACGAAAATGCATGCCCGTGGTCATGTCACGAAATGCATGCCCGTGGTCATGTCACGAAATGCATGCCCGTGGTCATGTCACGAAATGCATGCCCGTGGTCATGTCACGAAATGCATGCCCGTGGTCATGTCACGAAATGCATGCCCGTGGTCATGTCACGAAATGCATGCCCGTGGTCATGTCACGAAATGCATGCCCGTGGTCATGTCACGAAATGCATGCCCGTGGTCATGTCACGAAATGCATGCCCGTGGTCATGTCATGCCCGTGGTCATGTCACATGCATGCCCGTGGTCATGTCACGAAATGCATGCCCGTGTCATGTCACGAAATGCATGCCCGTGGTCATGTCACGAAATGCATGCCCGTGGTCATGTCACGAAATGCATGCCCGTGGTCATGTCACAAAATGCATGCCCGTGGTCATGTCACGAAATGCATGCCCGTGGTCATGTCACGAAATGCATGCCCGTGGTCATGTCACGAAAATGCATGCCCGTGGTCATGTCACCGTGGTCATGTCATGCATGCCCGGGTCATGTCACGAAATGCATGCCCGTGGTCATGTCACGAAATGCATGCCCGTGGTCATGTCACGAAATGCATGCCCGTGGTCATGTCACGAAATGCATGCCCGTGGTCATGTCACAAAATGCATGCCCGTGGTCATGTCACGAAATGCATGCCCGTGGTCATGTCACGAAAATGCATGCCCGTGGTCATGTCACAAAATGCATGCCCGTGGTCATGTCACGAAATGCATGCCCGTGGTCATGTCACGAAATGCATGCCCGTGGTCATGTCACGAAAATGCATGCCCGTGGTCATGTCACGAAATGCATGCCCGTGGTCATGTCACGAAATGCATGCCCGTGGTCATGTCACAAATGCATGCCCGTGGTCATGTCACGAAATGCATGCCCGTGGTCATGTCATGCCCCTGGTGCATGCCCGTGGTCATGTCACAAAATGCATGCCCGTGGTCATGTCACAGAATGCATGCCCGTGGTCATGTCACGAAATGCATGCCCGTGGTCATGTTACGAAATGCATGCCCGTGGTCATGTCACGAAATGCATGCCCGTGGTCATGTCACGAAATGCATGCCCGTGGTCATGTCACAAAATGCATGCCCGTGGTCATGTCACGAAATGCATGCCCGTGGTCATGTCACGAAATGCATGCCCGTGGTCATGTCACGAAATGCATGCCCGTGGTGCCATGTCACGGAATGCATGCCCGTGGTCATGTCACAAAATGCATGCCCGTGGTCATGTCACAAAATGCATGCCCGTGGCCATGTCACGAAATGCATGCCCGTGGCCATGTCACGAAAATGCATGCCCGTGGGTCATGTCACGAAATGCATGCCCGTGGCCATGTCACGAAATGCATGCCCGTGGTCATGTCACGAAATGCATGCCCGTGGTCATGTCACAAAATGCATGCCCGTGGTCATGTCACGAAATGCATGCCCGTGGTCATGTCACGAAATGCATGCCCGTGGTCATGTCACAAAATGCATGCCCGTGGTCATGTCACGAAATGCATGTCCATGGTCATGTCACGGAATGCATGCCCGTGGCCATGTCACTAAATGCATGACAATTGCCATGTCACAAAAAGCATGCCCGTGGTCATATCACGAAATGCATGCCCTTCGCCATGTTACGAAATGCATGCCAGTGGTTATGTCACGAAATGCATGCCCGTGGTCATGTCACGAAATGCATGCCCGTGGTCATGTCATGAAATGCATGCCCATGGCCATGTCACGAAATGCATGCCCGTGGTCATGTCACGAAATGCATGCCCATGGTCATGTCACGAAATGCATGCCCCTGACCATGTCACAAAATGCAGGCCCGTGGACATGTCACGAAATGCATGCCCATGGTCATGTCACGGAATGCATGCCCGTGGCCATGTCACTAAATGCATGACAATTGCCATGTCACAAAGAGCATGCCCGTGGTCATATCACGAAATGCATGCCCTTCGTCATGTTACAAAATGCATGTCCGTGGTCATGTCACGAACTGCATGCCCGTGGCCATATCACAAAATGCATGCCCGTGGCCATGTCACGAAATGCATGCCCGTGGTCATGTCACGAAATGCATGCCCGTGGCCATGTCACAAAATGCATGCCCGTGGTCATGTCACGGAATGCATGCCCGTGGCCATGTCACGAAATGCAGCCCGTGGTCATGTCACGAAATGGATGGCCATGGTCATGTCACAAAATGTATGCCCCTGACCATGTCACAAAATGCAGGCCCGTGGACATGTCACGAAATGCATGCGAGTAGCCATGTCACGAAATGCATGCCCGTGGTCATGTCACGAAATGCATGCCCGTGGTCATGTCACAGAATGCATGCCCGTGGCCATGTCACGAAATGCTGCCCGTGGTCATGTCACGAAATGCATGCCCGTGGTCATGTCACGGAATGCATGCCTGTGGTCATGTCACTTAATGCATGCCCGTGGTCATGTTACGAAATGCTGCCCGTGGCCATATCACGAAATGCCGCCCGTGAACATGTCATGAAATGCTGCCCGTGGTCATTTCAGCAAATGCTGCCCGTGGCCATGTCACGAAATGCTACCAGTGGCCATGTCTCGAAATGCAAGCCCGTGGTCATGTCACGAAATACTGCCTGTGGTCATGTCACGAAATGCATGCCCGTGGCCATGTCACGAAATGCATGCCCGTGACCATGTCACAAAATGCATGCCCGTTGCCATGTCACGAAATGCATGCAAGTGGCCATGTCACGAAATGCATGCCCGTTGTCATTTCACGAAATGCATGAACGTGGTCATGTCACGGAATGCATGCCCGTGGCCATGTCACAAAATGCTGCCCGTGGTCATGTCACGAAATGAATGCGCTTGGTCATGTGACGAAATGCATGCCCATGGTCATGTCACAGAATGC
>CM072719.1:111264-143751 GCA_036884735.1 Huso huso
CCACTGGCATGTGTTGGCGGCATGACTACAACATGCATTCGTGACGCGACCACCAGCATGCATTTGTAACATGTCCACGGGCCTGCATTTTTGACATGGTCAGGGACATACTGCATTTCGTGATATACCATGGGCAGCATTTCAACATGTCCACGGTTACATTTCGTGAGCATAGCCACGGGCATGCATTCCGTGACATGACCACGGGCATGCATTTTTTGTAACATGGCCACTGGCATGCATTTCGTGACATGGCCTCAGGAAGCATTCGTGACATGGCCACGGGCATGCATTTTGAGATATGGCCACGGGCATGCATTTCGTGACATGACCACAGCAATGCATTTCGTGACATGACCACGGACATGCATTTCGTAACATGACAACGGGCATGCATTTGTGACATGGCCACGAGCATGCATTTCGTGACATGACCACTGGCATGCATTTCGTAACATGGCGAAGGGCATGCATTTCGTGATATGACCACGGGCATGCTTTTGTGACATGGCAATTGTCATGCATTTAGTGACATGGCCACGGGCATGCATTCCGTTTGATGACCACAGGCATGCATTTCGTGACATGACCACGGGCATGCATTTTGTGACATGACCACGGGCTTGCATTTCGTGACATGACCGCGGGGCATGCATTTTCGTGACATGACCACGGGCATGCATTTTGTGACATGACCCACGGCTTCCATTTGTGACATGACCACGGGCATGCATTTCGTGACATGACAACGGGTATGCATTTCGTGACAGGGCTACTTGCATGCATTTCGTGACATGTCCACGGGCCTGCATTTTGTGACATGGTCAGGGGCATGCATTTCGTGACATGACCATGGGTATGCATTTCGTGACATGACCACGGGCATGCATTTCGTGACATGACCACGAGCATGCGTTTCGTGACATAACCACTGGCATGCATTTCGTAACATGGCGAAGGGCATGCATTTTGTGATATGACCACGGGCATGCTTTTTGTGACATGGCAATTGTCATGCATTTAGTGACATGGCCACGGGCATGCATTCCGTGACATGACCATGGGCATGCATTTCGTGACATGACCACGGGCATGCATTCCGTGACATGACCACGGGCATGCATTTCGTGACATGACCACGGGCATGCATTTCGTGACATGACCACGGGCATGCATTTCGTGACATGAACACGGGTAGCATTTCGTGACATGACCACGGGCATGCATTTCGTGACATGACCATGGGCAGCATTTCGTGACATGACCACGGGCATGCATTCCGTGACATGACCATGGGCATGCATTTCGTGACATGGCCACTGGCATGCATTTCGTGACATGACCACGGGCATGCATTTCGTGACATGGCCAAGGGCATGCATTTTGTGACATGACCAGGGGCATGCATTTCGTGACATGACCATGGGCATGCATTTCGTGACATGACCACGGGCATGCATTTCGTGACATGACCACGGGTATGCATTTTCGTGACATGACCAGGGGCATGCATTTCGTGACATGACCACGGGCATGCATTTGTGACATGACCACGGGCATGCATTCCGTGACATGACCATGGGCATGCATTTCTTGACATGACCACGGGCATGCATTCCGTGACATGACCACGGGCATGCATTTCGTGACATGGCCAAGGGCATGCTTTTCGTGACATGCCACGGGCATGCATTTTGTGACATGGTCGGGGGCATGCATTTCGTGACATGACCATGGGCATGCATTTCGTGACATGACCGGACAGCATTCGTGACATGACCATGGGCATGCATTTCGTGACATGACCATGGTTAGCATTTCGTGACATGGCCACGGGCATCATTCGTGACATGACCACGGGCATGCATTTTTGTGACATGGCCACGGGCATGCATTTCGTGACATGGCCCTCGGGCATGCATTTTCGTGACATGGCCAGGGGCATGCATTTTCGTGATATGACCACGGGCATGCATTTCGTGACATGGCACTGGCATGCATTTCGTGACATGACCACGGGCATGCATTTCGACATGACCACGGGCATGCATTTCGTAACATGGCTAGGGCATGCATTTCGTGACATGACCACGGGCATGCTTTTCGTGACATGACCATTTGGCATGCATTTAGTGACATGGCCACGGGCATGCATTCCGTGACATGACCACGGGCATGCATTTCGTGACATGACCACGGGCATGCATTTTGTGACATGACCACGGGCATGCATTTCGTGACATGACCACGGGCATGCATTCCGTGACATGACCATGGGCATGCATTTTCGTGACATGACCACGGGCATGCATTTTGTAACATGACCACGGGCATGCATTTCGTGACATGACCACGGGCATGCATTTCGTAACATGACCACATTACATTTCTTGACATGACCACGGGCATGCATTTCGTGACATGACCTGGCATGCATTTCGTGACATGTCCACGGGCATGCATTTTGTGACATGACCACGGGCATGCATTTCGTGACATGACCATGGGCATGCATTTTCGTGACATGAACACGGGTATGCATTTCGTGACATGACCATGGGCATGCATTTCGGTGACATGACCACGGGCATGCATTTGTGACATGGCCACGGGCATGCATTTCGTGACATGGCCACGGGCATGCATTTCGTTGACATGACCACGGACATGTATTTGTGACATGACCACGGGCATGCATTGTGTGACATGACCACGGGCATGCATTTCGTAACATGACGAAGGGCATGCATTTTGTGACATGACCACGGGCATGCATTTTCGTGACATGACCATGGGCATGCATTTCGTGACATGAACCACGGGCATGCATTTTGTGACATGACCACTGGGCATGCATTTCGCGGACATGACCACGGGCATGCATTTCGTGACATGGCCACGGGCATGCATTTCGTGACACAACCACGGCATGCATTTCGTGACATGACCACGGGCATGCATTTCGTGACATGACCATGGCATGCATTTTTTGCATTTCGGGCATGCATGGCGAAGGGCATGCATTTTGTGACATGACCACGGGCATGCATTTCGTGACATGGCCATGGGCATGCATTTCGTGACATGACCACGGGCATGCATTTCGTGACATGACCACGGGCTTGCATTTCGTGACATGACCACGGGCATGCATTTCGTAACATGACCAATTCATGCATTTCGTGACATGACCACGGGCATGCATTCATTTGTGACATGGCCACCTGGCATGCATTTCGTGACATGACCACGGACATGCATTTTCGTGACATGACCACGGGCATGCATTTTGTGACATGACCACGGGCATGCATTTCGTGACATGACCATGGGCATGCATTTCGTGACAGCATGCATTTCGTGACATGACAATGGGCATGCATTTCGTGACATGACCACGTGCATGCATTTTGTGACATGACCACGGGCATGCATTTTGTGACATGACCACGGCTACATGCATGCATTCGTGACATGACCACGGGCATGCTTTTCGTGACATGACCACGGGCATGCATTTCGTGACATGACCATGGGCATGCATTTCGTGACATGACTATCGGGCATGCATTTCGTGAAATGACCACGGGCATGCATTTCGTGACATGTGGTGGCATGCATTTGGTGACATGGCCACGGGCATGCATTTCGTGAATGACCATGGCATGCAATTCGTGACATGTCCACGGGCATGCATTCGTGACATGACCACGGGCATGCATTTCGTGACATGACCAAGGGCATGCATTTGACATGACCATGGGACATGACCACGGGCATGCATTTCGTGACATGACCACGGGCATGCATTTCAGTGACATGACCACGGGCATGCATTTCGTGGTCAGGCATGACCACGGGCATGCATTTCGTGACATGGCCATGGGCATGCATTTTGTGACATGACCACGGGCATGCATTTCGTGACATGACCACTGGCATGCATTTCGTGACATAACCAAGGGCATGCATTTCAGACATGGTGAAGGGCATGCATTTCGTGATATGGCCACGGGCATGCATTTTGTGACATGACCACGGGCATTGCATTTCGTGACATGACCATGGGCATGCATTTCGTGACATGACCACGGACATGCATTTCGTGACATGACCACGGGCATGCATTCCGTGACATGACCACGGCATGCATTTCGTGACATGACCACGGGCATGCATTTCGTGACATGACCACGGCATGCATTTCGTGACATGACCACTGGCATGCATTTTGTGACATGACTGAAGGGCATGCATTTCGTGACATGACCACGGGCATGCATTTTGTGACATCACGAAGGGCATGCATTTCGTGAAATGACCACGGGCATGCATTTTGTGACATGGCCATCGGCATGCATTTCGTGACATGACCACGGGCATGCATTTCGTGACATGACCACGGGCATGCATTTTCGTGACATGACCACGGGCATGCATTTTGTGACATGACCACGGGCATGCATTCCGTGACATGACCACGGGCATGCATTTCGTGACATGACCACTGGGAAGTAATTTAAACATGCATTTCGTGACATGACCACTAGCATGCATTTTGTGACATGACCACTGGCATGCATTTCGTAACATGACCAAGGGCATGCATTTCGTGATATGACCACGGGCATGCATTTTGTGACATGACCATTGTCATGCATTTAGTGACATGGCCACGGGCATGCATTCGTGACATGACCGGGGGCATGCATTTCGTGACATGACCACGGGCATGCATTTGTGACATGACCACGGGCATGCATTTCGTGACATGACCACGGGCATGCATTTCGTGACATGACCACGGGCATGCATTTCCGTGACATGACCACGGGCATGCATTTCGTGACATGACCACGGGCATGCATTTCCGTGACATGACCACGGGCATGCATTTCGTGACATGGCCACGGGCAGCATGCATTTCGTGGTGAAATGACCACGGGCATGCATTTTGTGACATGACCACGGGCATGCATTTCGTGACATGACCATGGGCATGCATTTCGTGACATGACCACGGGCATGCATTTCGTGACATGACCATGGGCATGCATTTCGTGACATGACCACGGGTATCATTTCGTGACATGACCACGGGCATGCATTCCGTGACATGACCACGGGCATGCATTTTGTAACATGACCACGGCATGCATTTCGTGACATGACCACGGCATGCATTTTTGTGACATGACCACTGGCATGCATTTGTGACATGACCACGGCATGCATTTCGTGACATGACCATGGGCATGCATTTCGTGACATGACCACGGGCATGCATTTCGTGACATGACCACGGGCATGCATTTTGTGACATGGCCACGGGCATGCATTTTCGTGACGGGCATGCATGACCACGGGCATGCATTTCGTGACATGTCCACGGGCATGCATTTCGTGACATGGTCAGGGCATGCATTTCGTGACATGACCACGGGCATGCATTTCGTGACATGACCACGGGCATGCATTTCGTGACATGACCACGAGCATGCGTTTCGTGACATAACCACTGGCATGCATTTCGTAACATGGTGAAGGGCATGCATTTCGTGATATGACCACGGGCATGCTTTTTGTGACATGGCAATTGTCATGCATTTAGTGACATGGCCACGGGCATGCATTCCGTGACATGACCATGGACATGCATTTCGTGACATGACCACGGGCATGCATTTTGTGACATGACCACGGGCTTGCATTTTCGTGACATGGCCACGGGCATGCATTTCGTGACATGACCACGGGCATGCATTTCGTGACATGACCACGGGCATGCATTTCGTGACATGACCACGGACATGCATTTCGTGACATGACCACGGGCATGCATTTCGTGACATGGCCACGGCATGCATTTCGTGAAATGCCATCGGCATGCATTTTGTGACATGGTCAGGGCATGCATTTCGTGACATGACCATGGGCATGCATTTCGTGACATGACCACGGGCATGCATTTCGTGACATGACCATGGGCATGCATTTCGTGACATGACCACGGCATGCATTTCGTGACATGACCACGGGCATGCATTCCGTGACATGACCACGGGCATGCATTTTTGTGACATGGCCATATTGCGACATGCATTTCGTGACATGACCACGGGCATGCATTTCGTGACATGGCCACGGGCATGCATTCCATGACATGACCACGTTCATGCATTTCGTGAAATGACAACGGGCATGCATTTCGTGATAGCCACTGGGCATGCATTTCGTGACATGGCAACGGGCATGCATTTTATGACATGGCCACGGGCATGCATTTCGTGACATGGCCACGGGCATGCATTTCGTGACATGACCACAGGCAGTATTTCGTGACATGACCACGGGCTTGCATTTCGAGACATGGCCACTGGTAGCGTTTCGTGACATGGCCACGAGCAGCATTTGCTGAAATGACCACGGGCAGCATTTCATGACATGTTCATGGGCGGCATTTCGTGATATGGCCACGGGCAGCATTTCGTAACATGACCACGGGCATGCATTAAGTGACATGACCACAGGCATGCATTCCGTGACATGACCACGGGCATGCATTTCGTGACATGACCACGGGCAGCATTTCGTGACATGGCCACGGGCATGCATTCTGTGACATGACCACGGGCATGCATTTCGTGACATGACCACGGGCATGCATTTCGTGACATGGCTACTCGCATGCATTTCGTGACATGTCCACGGGCCTGCATTTTGTGACATGGTCAGGGGCATACATTTTGTGACATGACCATGGCCATCCATTTCGTGACATGACCACGGGCTGCATTTCGTGACATGGCCACGGGCATGCATTCTGTGACATGACCACGGGCATGCATTTTGTTACATGGCCACTGGCATGCATTTCGTGACATGGCCTCGGGCAGCATTTCGTGACATGGCCACGGGCATGCATTTCGTAACATGACCACGGGCATGCATTTCGTGACATGACCACGGGCATGCATTTCGTGACATGACCACTGGCATGTATTTGTGACATGACCACGAGCATGCATTTCGTGACATGACCACGGGCATGCATTTCGTAACATGACCACGGGCATGCATTTTGTGACATGACCACGGGCATGCATTTCGTGACATGACCACGGGCATGCATTCCGTGACATGACCATGGACATGCATTTCGTGACATGACCACGGGCATGCATTTTGTGACATGACCACGGGCATGCATTTCGTGATATGACCACGGGCATGCATTTTGTGACATGGCCACGGGCATGCATTTCGTGACATGACCACGGGCATGCATTTCGTGACATGGCTACTTGCATGCATTTCGTGAAATGTCCACGGGCATGCATTTTGTGACATGGTCAGGGGCATGCATTTCGTGACATGACCATGGGCATGCATTTCGTGACATGACCACGGGCATGCATTTCGTGACATGGCCACGGGCATGCATTCCGTGACATGACCACGGGCATGCATTTTCGTGACATGGCCATGGGGCATGCATTTTCGTGACATGGCCACGGGCATGCATTTCGTTTGACCACGGACATGTCCACTGGCATGTATTTGCATTGACATGACAAAGGGCATGCATTTCGTGACATGACCACGGGCATGCATTTCGTGACATGACCAAGGGCATGCATTTCGTGACATGGCCACGGGCATGCATTCCGTGACATGACCATGGGCATGCATTTCGTGACATGTCCACGGGCATGCATTTTGTGACATTACCAGGGGCATGCATTTCGTGACATGACCACGGGCATGCATTTCGTGACATGGCCATGGGCATGCATTTCATGACATGACCACGGGCATGCATTTCGTGACATGACCACGAGCATGCATTTCGTGACATAACCACTGGCATGCATTTCGTAACATGGCGAAGGGCATGCATTTTGTGATATGACCACGGGCATGCTTTTTGTGACATGGCAATTGTCATGCATTTAGTGACATGGCCACGGGCATGCATTTTGTGACATGACCACGGGCTTGCATTTCGTGACATGACCACGGGCATGCATTTCGTAACATGGCCATGGGCATGCATTTCGTGACATGGTCCCGGGCAAAATTTCGTGACATGGCCACGGGCATGCATTTTCGTGACATGGCCACGGGCATGCATTTCGTGACATGACCACGGGCATGCATTTCGTGACATGACCACGGGCATGCATTTCGTGACATAACCACCAGGGCATGCATTTCGTGACATGACCATGGGCATGCATTCCGTGACATGACAATGGGCATGCATTTCGTGACATGACCACGGGCATGCATTCAGTGACATGACCACGGGCATGCATTTCGTGACATGACCACGGCATGTATGCGGTGACATGACCACGGGCATGCATTTTGTGACATGACCACGGGCATGCATTTCGTGACATGGCCACGGCATGCATTTCGTAACATGACGAAGGGCATGCATTTCGTGATATGACCACGGGCATGCATTTTGTGACATGATGCATTGTCATGACCACGGGCATGCATTTAGTGACATGGCCACGGGCATGCATTCCGTGACATGACCATGGGCATGCATTTCGTGACATGTCCACGGGCCTGCATTTTGTGACATGGTCAGGGCATGCATTTCGTGACATGACCATGGGCATGCATTTCGTGACATGACCACGGGCATGCATTTTCGTGACATGGCCAGGGCATGCATTTCAGTGACATGACCACGGGCATGCATTTCGTGACATGACCACGGGCATGCATTTCGTGACATGGCCATGGGCATGCATTTCATGACATGACCACGGGCATGCATTTCGTGACATGACCACGGCATGCGTTTCGTGACATGACCACGGGCATGCATTTCGTAACATGGCCACGGGCATGCATTTCGTGATATGACCACGGGCATGCATTTTGTGACATGGTCACGGGCATGCATTTCGTGACATGACCATGGGCATGCATTTCGTGACATGACCACGGGCATGCATTTCGTGACATGACCACGGGCATGCATTCCGTGACATGACCACGGGCATGCATTTCGTGACATGACTACGGGCATGCATTTCGTGACATGGCCACGGGCATGCATTTCGTAACATGACCATGGGCATGTATTTGTTGGGACATGACCACGGGCATGCATTTCGTGACATGACCACTGGCATGCATTTCGTAACATGACGAAGGGCATGCATTTCGTGATATGACCACGGGCATGCTCTTTGTGACATGGCAATTGTCATGCATTTAGTGACATGGCCACGGGCATGCATTCCGTGATTATGACCATGGGCATGCATTTCGTGACATGTCCACAGGCCTGCATTTTGTGACATATGCGGGCATGCATTCCGTGACATGACCACGGGCATGCATTTCGTGACATGACCACGGGCATGCATTTCGTGACATGACCACGGGCATGCGTTTCGTGACATAACCACTGGCATGCATTTCGTAACATGGTGAAGGGCATGCATTTCGTGATATGAGCACGGGCATGCTTTTTGTGACATGGCAATTGTCATGCATTTCGTGACATGGCCACGGCATGCATTCCGTGACATGACCATGGACATGCATTTCGTGACATGTCCACGGGCATGCATTTTGTGACATGACCAGGGGCATGCATTTCGTGACATGACCACGGGCATGCATTTCGTGACATGACCACGGGCATGCATTCCGTGACATGACCATGGGGCATGCATTTCTTGACATGACCACGGCATGCATTTCGTGACATGACCACGGGCATGCATTTCGTGACATGGCTACTTGCATGCATTTTCGTGAAATGACCACGGGCATGCATTTTTGTGACATGGTCAGGGGCATGCATTTCGTGACATGACCACGGGCATGCATTTTGTGACATGACCAAGGGCAGCATTTCGTGACATGACCATGGGCATGCATTTCGTGACATGAACACGGGTAGCATTTCGTGACATAGCCACGGGCATGCATTCCGTGACATGACCACGGGCATGCATTTCGTGACATGGCATTTCGTGACATGACCACGGGCATGCATTTCGTGACATGACCAGGGGGCATGCATTTTGTGACATGACCACGGGCATGCATTTCATGACATGACCACGTTCATGCATTTCGTGAAATGACAACGGGCATGCATTTCGTGACATGACCACGGGCATGCATTTCGTGACATGGCACGGGCATGCATTTTCGTAACATGGCCACGGGCATGCATTTTGTGACATGGCCACGGGCATGCATTTCGTGACATGTCCACGGGCATGCATTTTGTGACATGGTCCACTGGCATGCATTTCGTGACATGACCACGGGCATGCATTTCGTGACATGACCACGGGCATGCATTTCGTGACATGACCACGAGCATGCATTTCGTGACATAACCACTGGCATGCATTTCGTAACATGGTGAAGGGCATGCATTTCGTGATATGACCACGGGCATGCTTTTTGTGACATGGCAATTGTCATGCATTTAGTGACATGGCCACGGGCATGCATTCCGTGACATGACCATGGACATGCATTTCGTGACATGACCACGGGCATGCATTTTGTGACATGACCACGGGCTTCCATTTCGTGACATGACCACGGGCATGCATTTCGTGACATGACCACGGGCATGCATTTCGTGACATGACCACGGGCATGCATTTCGTGATATGACCACCATTTCGTGACATGACCACGGGCATGCATTTCGTGACATGACCACTGGCATGCATTTCGTGACATGGCCAAGGGCATGCATTTCGTGAAATCGCCACGGGCCTGCATTTTGGTGACATGGTCAGGGGCATGCATTTTGTGACATGACCATGGGCATGCATTTCGTGACATGACCACGGGTAGCATTTCGTGACATGACCACGGGCATGCATTTCGTGACATGGCCACGGGCATGCATTTCGTGACATGGCCACGGGCATGCATTTCGTGACATGACCACGGGCATGCATTTCGTGACATGGCCACGGGCATGCATTTCGTGACATGACCACGGGCATGCATTTTGTGACATGACCACGGGCATGCATTTCCGTGACATGACCACGTTCATGCATTTCGTGACATGACAACGGGCATGCATTTCGTGACACAGCCACTGGCATGCATTTCGTGACATGGCCACGGGCATGCATTTTCGTGACATGGCCACGGGCATGCGTTTCGTGACATGGCCACGGGCATGCATTTCGTGACATGACCAGGGGCATGTATTTCGTGACATGACCACGGGCATGCATTTCGTGACATGACCACATGGCATGCATTTCGTGACATGACCACGAGCAGAATTTCGTGACATGACCACGGGCATGCATTTCGTGACATGGTGACCACGGGCGGCATTTCGTGATATGGACCACGGGCATGCATTTCGTAACATGACCACGGGCATGCATTTTGATGCATTTCGTGACATGACCACGGGCATGCATTCCGTGACATGACCACGGGCATGCATTTAGTGACATGACCACGGGCATGCATTTCGTGACATGGCCACGGGCATGCATTTTGACATGACATGATCACGGGCATGCATTTCGTGACATGACCACGGGCATGCATTTCGTGACATGGCCACGGGCATGCATTTCGTGACATGACATGTCCACGGCATGCATTTTGTGACATGACCAGGGGCATGCATTTCGTGACATGACCATGGCCATCCATTTCGTGACATGACCACGGGCATGCATTTCGTGACATGACCACGGGCATGCATTTCGTGACATGACCACGGGCATGCATTTTGTGACATGACCACTGGCATGCATTTCGTGACATGGCCACGGGCATGCATTTCGTGACATGACCACGGGCATGCATTTCGTGACATGACCACGGGCATGCAGTTCGTGACATGACCACGGGCATGCATTTCGTGACATGACCACGGGCATGCATTTCGTGACATGACCACGGGCATGCATTTTGTGACATGGCCACGGGCATGCATTTCGTGACATGACCACGGGCATGCATTTCGTGACATGTCCACGGGCATGCATTTCGTGACATGACCATGGGCATGCATTTCGTGACATGACCACGGGCATGCATTTCGTGACATGACCACGGGCATGCATTCGTGACATGACCACGGGCATGCATTTTGTGACATGGCCACTGGCATGCATTTCGTGACATGGCCAGGGGCATGCATTTCGTGACATGGCCACGGGCATGCATTTTGTGACATGGCCACGGGCATGCATTTCGTGACATGACCACGGGCATGCATTTCGTGACATGACCACGGACATGCATTTCGTAACATGACCACGGGCATGCATTTGTGACATGACCACGAGCATGCATTTCGTGACATGACCACTGGCATGCATTTCGTAACATGGCGAAGGGCATGCATTTCGTGATATGACCACGGGCATGCTTTTTGTGACATGGCAATTGTCATGCATTTAGTGACATGGCCACGGGCATGCATTCCGTGACATGACCACGGGCATGCATTTCGTGACATGACCACGGGCATGCATTTTGTGACATGACCACGGGCTTGCATTTCGTGACATGACCACGGGCATGCATTTCGTGACATGACCACGGGCATGCATTCCGTGACATGACCACGGGCATGCATTTCGTGACATGACCACGGGCATGCATTTCGTGACATGACAACGGGCATGCATTTCGTGACAGGGCTACTTGCATGCATTTCGTGACATGTCCACGGGCCTGCATTTTGTGACATGGTCAGGGGCATGCATTTCGTGACATGACCATGGGTATGCATTTCGTGACATGACCACGGGCATGCATTTCGTGACATGACCACGAGCATGCGTTTCGTGACATAACCACTGGCATGCATTTCGTAACATGGCGAAGGGCATGCATTTCGTGATATGACCACGGGCATGCTTTTTGTGACATGGCAATTGTCATGCATTTAGTGACATGGCCACGGGCATGCATTCCGTGACATGACCATGGACATGCATTTCGTGACATGACCACGGGCATGCATTCCGTGACATGACCACGGGCATGCATTTCGTGACATGACCACGGGCATGCATTTCGTGACATGACCACGGGCATGCATTTCGTGACATGACCACGGGCATGCATTTCGATGACATGACCGGGCATGCATTTCGTGACATGACCATGGGCATGCATTTCGTGACATGACCACGGGCATGCATTAAGTGACATGACCACGGGCATGCATTTTGTGACATGACCACGGGCATGCATTTCGTGACATGACCACGGGCATGCATTTCGTGACATGGCCACGGGCATGCATTTTGTGACATGGTCACGGGCATGCATTTCGTGACATGACCATGGGCATGCATTTCGTGACATGACCACGGGCATGCATTTCGTGACATGACCATTGGCATGCACGGGACATGGCATTTCGTGACATGACCATGGGTATGCATTTCGTGACATGACCATGGGCATGCATTTCGTGACATGACCACGGGCATGCATTCCGTGACATGACCACGGGCATGCATTTTGCGGACATGGCCATGGGCATGCATTTCGTGACATGGCCTCGGGCAGCATTTCGTGACATGACCACGGGCATGCATTTTGTGACATGGCCACGGGCATGCATTTCGTGACATGGCCACGGGCATGCATTTCGTGACATGACCATGGGCATGCATTTTGTGACATGACATGCATTTCGTGACATGACCACGGGCATGCATTTCGTGACATGGCCAAGGGCATGCATTTCGTGATATGACCACGGGCATGCATTTTGTGACATGGCCAATGGGCATGCATTTCGTGACATGGCCACGGGCATGCATTTCGTGACATGACCACGGGCATGCATTTCGTGACATGACCACGGGCATGCATTTTGTGACATGACCACGGGCTTGCATTTCGTGACATGACCACGGGCATGCATTTCGTGACATGACCACGGGCATGCATTCCGTGACATGACCACGGGCATGCATTTTGTGACATGACCACGGGCATGCATTTCGTGACATGACCACGGGCATGCATTTCGTGACATGACCACTGGCATGCATTTCGTGACATGTCCACGGCATGCATTTTGTGACATGGTCAGGGGCATGCATTTCGTGACATGACCATGGGCATGCATTTCGTGACATGACCACGGGCATGCATTTCGTGACATGGCCATGGGCATGCATTTCATGACATGACCACGGGCATGCATTTCGTGACATGACGACGAGCATGCGTTTCGTGACATAACCACTGGCATGCATTTCGTAACATGGCCACGGGCATGCATTTCGTGATATGACCACGGGCATGCGTTTTGTGACATGGCAATTGGCATGCATTTTGGTGACATGGCCACGGGCATGCATTTTGTGACATGACCACGGGCATGCATTTCGTATTTATGGCCACGGGCATGCATTTCGTGACATGGCCACGGGCATGCATTTCGTGACATGGCCACGGGCATGCATTTCGTGACATGACCACGGGCTTGCATTTCGTGACATGACCACAGGCATGCATTCCGTGACATGCACCACGGGCATGCATTTGTGAAATGACCACGGGCATGCATTCGTGACATGACCACGGGCATGCATTTCGTGATATGACCATGGGCATGCATTTCGTGACATGACCACGTGGCATTCAGTGACATGACCAAGGCATGCATTTTGTGACATGGCCATGGGCATGCATTTCGTGACATGACCACGGACATTCATTTCGTGACATGACCACGGGCAGCATTTTGTGACATGACCACGGGCATGCATTTCGTGACATGACCACGGGCATGCATTTCGTGAAATGACCACGGGCATGCATTTCGTGACATGACCACGGGCATGCATTTATGACATAACCACGGGCATGCATTAGTATTTCGTGATAGCCACGGGCATGCTTTTCGTGACATGGCCACGGGCATGCATTTCGTGACATGACCACAGGCATGTATTTCGTGACATGACCACGGGCATGCATTTCGTGACATGACCACGGGCATGCATTTCGTGACATGGCCACGGGCATGCATTTCGTGACATGACCACGGGCAGCATTTCGTGACATGTTCGTGGGCATGCATTTCGTGATATGGCCAGGGCATGCATTTCGTAACATGACCACGGGCATGCATTAAGTGACATGACCACAGGCAAAAGAATTCCGGTGAAATGACCACGGGCATGCATTTGTGACATGACCATGGGCATGCATTTCGTGACATGACCACGGGCATGCATTTCGTGACATGACCACGGGCATGCATTTCGTGACATGACCACGGGCATGCAACAGTGACATGGACCACGGGCATGCATTTCGTGAGACATGAACCACGGGCATGCATTTTGTGACATGACCAGGGGCATGCTTTTTTGACATGACCATGGCCATGCATTTCGTGACATGACCACGGGCATGCATTTCGTGACATGGCCACGGGCATGCATTTCTGTGACATGACCACGGGCATGCATTTTGTGACATGGCCAGGGGCATGCATTTTCGTGACATGACCATGGGCATGCATTTCGTGACATGGCCACGGGCATGCATTTCGCGTGACATGACCAGGGGCATGCATTTCGTGACATGACCATGGGCATGCATTTCGTGAAATGACCACGGGCATGCATTTTGTGACATGACCATGGGCATGCATTTCGTGACATGACCATGGGCATGCATTTTGTGACATGACCACGGGCATGCATTTCGTGACATGGCCACGGGCATGCATTCCGTGACATGACCACGGGCATGCATTTTGTAACATGGCCACTGGCATGCATTTCGTGACATGGCCTCGGGCAGCATTTCGTGACATGGCCACGGGCATGCATTTTGTGATATGGCCACGGGCATGCATTTCGTGACATGACCACGGGCATGCATTTCGTGACATGACCACGGACATGCATTTCGTAACATGACCACGGGCATGCATTTGTGACATGACCACGGGCATGCATTTCGTGACATGACCACTGGCATGCATTTCGTAACATGGCGAAGGGCATGCATTTCGTGATATGACCACGGGCATGCTTTTTGTGACATGGCAATTGTCATGCATTTAGTGACATGGCCACGGGCATGCATTCCGTGACATGACCACGGGCATGCATTTCGTGACATGACCACGGGCATGCATTTTGTGACATGACCACGGGCTTGCATTTCGTGACATGACCACGGGCATGCATTTCGTGACATGACCACGGGCATGCATTCCGTGACATGACCACGGGCATGCATTTCGTGACATGACCACGGGCATGCATTTCGTGACATGACCACGGGCATGCATTTCGTGACATGGCCACTGGCATGCATTTCGTGACATGACCACGGGCATGCATTTCGTGACATGACCAGGGGCATGCATTTCGTGACATGACCATGGGCATGCATTTCGTGACATGACCACGGGCATGCATTTCGTGACATGACCACGAGCATGCATTTCGTGACATAACCACTGGCATGCATTTCGTAACATGGCCACGGGCATGCATTTTGTGACATATGACCACGGGCATGCTTTTTGTGACATGGCAATTGGCAGCATTTCGTGACATGGCCACGGGCATGCATTTCATGACATGACCATATTCATGCATTTCGTGACATGACCACGGGCATGCATTTCGTGACATGACCACGGCATTTGCGCATTTCGTGACATGGCACCACGGGCATGCATTTCGTGACATGACCACGGGCATGCATTTCGTGACATGACCATGGGCATGCATTTCGTGACATGTCCACGGGCATGCATTTTGTGACATGGTCAGGGGCATGCATTTCGTGACATGACCATGGGCATGCATTTCGTGACATGACCACGGGCATGCATTTCGTGACATGACCACGGGCATGCATTTCGTGACATGACCACGGGCATGCATTTCGTGACATGGCCAGGGGCATGCATTTTGTGACATGACCACGGGCATGCATTTTCGTGACATGACCATGGGCATGCATTTCGTGACATGACCACGGCATGCATTTCGTGACATGACCACGGGCATGCATTTCGTGACATGACCATGGGCATGCATTTCGTGACATGACCACGGGCATGCATTTGTGACATGACCACGGGCATGCATTTCGTGACATGACCACGGGCATGCATTTCGTGACATGACCACGGGCATTCATTTCGTGACATGACCACGGGCATGCATTTTGTGACATGGCCAGGGGCATGCATTCCGTGACATGACCACGGGCATGCATTTCGTGACATGACCATGGGCATGCATTTTTCGTGATTTATGGCCAGGGGCATGCATTTCGTGACATGACCACGGGAATGCATTTCGTGACATGACCACGGGCATGCATTTCGTGACATGGCCACGGGCATGCATTTCGTGACATGTCCACGGGCATGCATTTTGTGACATGACCACGGGCATGCATTTCGTGACATGACCACGGGCATGCATTTCGTGACATGACCATGGGCATGCATTTCGTGACATGACCACGGGCATGCATTTCGTGACATGACCACGGGCATGCATTTCGTGACATGACCACGGGCATGCATTTCGTGAACATGACCACGGGCATGCATTTCGTGACATGACCACGGGCATGCATTTGTGACATGACCACGGGCATGCATTTCGTGACATGACCAGAAATTTGGCATGCATTTCGTGACATAGCCACGGGCATGCATTTCTGTGACATGGCCACGGGCATGCATTTCGTGACATGACCACGGGCATGCATTTCGTGACATGACCACGGGCATGCATTTTGGATGACCACGGGCATGCATTTGGTGATTACGGTCACGGGCATGCATTTCGTGATATGGCCACGGGCATGCATTTTGTGACATGACCATGGGCATGCATTTTGTAACATGACCACGGGCATGCATTTCTTGACATGACCACGGGCATGCATTGCAGACATGGCCACTGGCATGCATTTCGTGACATGGCCAGGGGCATGCATTTCGTGACATGGCCACGGGCATGCATTTAGTGACATGACCACGGGCATGCATTTCGTGACATGACCACGGGCATGCATTTCGTGACATGACCACTGGCATGCATTTGTGACATGACTACGAGCATGCATTTCGTGACATGGCCATGGGCATGCATTTCGTGACATGACCAGGGGCATGCATTTCGTGACATGGCCTCGGGCATGCATTTCGTGACATGGCCATGGGCATGCATTTCGTGAAATGACCACGGGCATGCATTTCGTGACATGACCACGGGCATGCATTTCGTGACATGACCACGGGCATGCATTTCGTGACATGTCCACAGGCATGCATTTCGTGACATGGCCATTGGGCATGCATTCCGTAACATGACCACGGGCATGCATTTTGTGACATGACCACTGGCATGCATTTCGTGACATGACCACGGGCATGCATTTCGTGACATGGCCACGGGCATGCATTTCGTGACATGGCCACGGGCATGCATTTCGTGACATGACCACGGGCATGCATTTCGTGACATGACCATGGACATGCATTTCGTGACATGACCACGGGCATGCATTTCGTGACATGACCACGGGCATGCATTTCGTGACATGACCACTGGCATGCATTTCGTGACATGGCGATTGGCATGCATTTCGTGATATGACCACGGGCATGCATTTTGTGACATGGCAATTGGCATGCATTTAGTGACATGGCCACGGGCATGCATTCCGTGACATGACCATGGGCATGCATTTCGTGACATGACCACGGGCATGCATTTGTGACATGACCACGGGCATGCATTTCGTGACATGACCACGGGCATGCATTTTCGTGACGGACCACGTATTTCATGCATTTCGTGACATGGACCACGGGCCTGCATTTCGTGACATGGCCACGGGCATGCATTTCGTGACATGACCATGGGCATGCATTTCGTGACATGACCACGGGCATGCATTTCGTGAAATGACCACTGGCATGCATTTCGTGACATGACCACTGGCATGCATTTCGTGACATGACCAAGGGCATGACAACCACGGGCATGCATTTCGTGACATGACCATGGGCATGCATTTCGTGACATGACCACGGGCATGCATTTCGTGACATGACCACGGGCATGCATTCCGTGACATGACCATGGCATGCATTTCGTGACATGACCAAGGGCATGCATTCCGTGATATGACCACGGGCATGCATTTCGTGACATGACCACGGGCATGCATTTCGTGACATGACCACGGGCATGCATTTCGTGACATGACCACGGGCATGCATTTCGTGACATGACCACGGGCCTGCATTTTGACATGGCCAGGGCATGCATTTCGTGACATGACCATGGGCATGCATTTCGTGACATGACCACGGGCATGCATTTCGTGACATGACCACGAGCATGCATTTTCGTGACATAACCACTGGCATGCATTTCGTAACATGGCAAAGGGCATGCATTTTGTGATATGACCACGGGCATGCATTTCATGAAATGACCACGGGCATGCATTTCGTGACATGACATGGGCGGCATTTCGTGATATGGCCATGGGCATGCATTCCGTGACATGACCATGGGCATGCATTTTCGTGACATGACCACGGGCATGCATTTCGTGACATGACCACGGGCATGCATTTCGTGACATAACCACGGGCATGCATTTCGTGACATGACCAAGGGCATTCATTTCGTGACATGACCACGGGCATGCATTTTGTGACATGACCACGGGCATGCATTTCGTGACATGACCACGGGCATGCATTTCGTGACATGACCACTGGCATGCATTTCGTGACATGGCCACGGCATGCATTTCGTGACATGACACGGGCATGCATTTTGTGACATGGCGGGCATGCATTTCGTGACATGACCACGGGCATGCATTTCGTGACATGACCATGGGCATGCATTTCGTGACATGACCACGGGCATGCATTTCGAGACATGACCACGGGCATGCATTTCGTGACATGGCCACCGGCATGCATTTGCATTCGTGACATGACCACGGGCATGCATTTCGTGACATGACCACGGGCATGCATTTCGTGACATGACCACGGGCATGCATTTCGTAACATTTGACCACGGGCATGCATTTCGTGACATGACCACGGGCATGCATTTCGTGACATGACCACGGGCATGCATTTCGTGACATGACCACGGGCATGCATTTCGTGACATGACCACGGGCATGCATTTCGTGACATGGCCACGGGTTGCATTTTCGTGACATGACCACGGGCATGCATTTCGTGATGACCACTACTCGCATGCATTTCGTGACATAACCACGGCATGCATTTTGACATGACATGGTCAGGGCATGCATTTTTGTGACATGAGCATGGCCATCCATTTCGTGACATGACCACGGGCATGCATTTCGTGACATGGTGACGGGCATACATTCTGGACATGACCACGGGCATGCATTTTGTGACATGGCCACTGGCATGCATTTCGTGACATGACCACGGGCATGCATTTCGTGACACATGACCACGGGCATGCATTTCGTGACATGACCACGGGCATGCATTTCGTAACATGACCACGGCATGCATTTCGTGACACGCATGCATTTCCACCACGGCATGCATTTTGTGACATGACCACGGGCATGCATTTCGTGACATGACCACGGGCATGCATTTCGTAACATGTCCAGGGCCTGCATTTTGTGACATGGCCACGGGCATGCATTTCGTGACATGACCATGGGCATGCATTTGTGACATGACCACGGGCATGCATTTCGTGACATGACCATGGGCATGCATTTCGTGACATGACCACGGGCAGCATTTCGTATGACATGCATGCCGTGACATGGTCCACTGGCATGCATTTCGTGACATGGCCAGGGCATGCATTTCGTGACATGACCACGGGCATGCATTTTGTGACATGGCCACGGGATGCGTGCATTTCGTGGGCATGCATTTCGTGACATGACCACGGCATTTCGTGACATGACCACGGGCATGCATTCCGTGACATGACCACGGGCATGCATTTCGTGACATGACCACGGGCATGCATTGTGACATGGCCTGCATTCGGACATGCACGGCATGCGCGACATGACCATGGGCATGCATTTTGTGACATGGCCACTGGCATGCATTTCGTGACATGCCACGGCATGCATTTCAGTGACATGACCACGGCATGCATTTCGTGACATGACCACGGGCATGCATTTCGTGATTACGACCACGGGCATGCATTTGCGTGACATGGCCACGGGCATGCATTTCGTGACATGACCACGGGCATGCATTTCGTGACATGGCCATGGGCATGCATTTTGTGACATGACCACGGGCAGCATTTCGTGACATGACCACGGGCATGCATTTCATGACATGACCACGGGCATGCATTTCGTGATTATGACCACGGGCATGCATTTCGTGACATGACCACGGGCATACATTGGCGAAGGGCACATGGTGACCACGGGCATGCATTTGTGACATGGCATGTCATTTCGTGACATGACCACGGCATGACCACGGGCATGCATTTCGTGACATGACCACGGCATGCATTTGGTGACATGACAACAGGCATGCATTTTCGTGACATGACCACGGGCATGCATTTCGTGACATGACCACGGGCATGCATTTCGTGACATGGCCACGGGCATGCATTTCGTGACATGGCCACGGGCATGCATTTTCGTGATTACGTCCACGGGCATGCATTTCGTGACATGACCATGGGGGCATGCATTTTGGTGACATGGCCACGGGTATGCATTTCGTGACATGACCACGGGCATGCATTTCGTGACATGACCACGGGCATGCATTTCGTGACATGACCACGGGCATGCATTTCGTGACATGGCCACGGGCATGCATTTCGTGACATGACCACTGGCATGCATTTCGTGACATGACCACTGGCATGCATTTCGTGACATGACCACGGGCATGCATGCATTTCGTGACATGACCACGGGCATGCATTTCGCGATGACTGGCATACAGTGACATGACCACGGGCATGCATTTCGTGACATGACCACGGGCATGCATTTGAGGCATTAGCATTGACATGGCCACCGGCAGCATTTCGTGACATGACCCAGGGCATGCATTTCGTGACATGACCACGGGCATATTTTTTGGTGATGCATTTTGGACATGACCACGGGCATGCATTTCGTGACATCGGTAGTACCACGGGCATGCATTTCGTGACATGACCACAGGCATGCATTTCGTGACATGACCACGGGCATGCATTTCTTGACGTGACATGACCACGGGGCATGCATTTCGTGACATGTCCACGGGGGCATTTTGTGACATTGCATGTGACATGATGTCCGGGCATGCATTCCGTGACATGACCACGGGCATGCATTTCGTGACATGACCATGGGCATGCATTTCGTGACATGACCACGGGCATGCATTGCGTGACATGGCCATCGGCATGCATTTCGTGACATGACCACGGGCATGCATTTCGTGACATGACCGAGGCATGCATTTCGTGACATGGCCACGGGCATGCATTTCGTGACATGACCACGGGCATGCATTTCGTAACATGGCCACGGGCATGCATTTTGTGATATGACCACGGGCATGCATTTCGTGACATGGCAATTGGCATGCATTTAGTGACATGGCCATGGGCATGCATTCCGGACATGACCACAGGCATTCGTGACATGACCACGGGCATGCATTTCGTGACCATGACCACGGGCATGCATTTGCAACATGGCCACGGGCATGTTTTCGTGATATGACCACGGGCATGCATTTGTGACATGGCCACGGGCATGCATTTCGTTTGACATGACCACGGGCATGCATTTCGTGACATGGCACGGCAATTGCATTTCGTGACATGTCCACGGGCAGCATTTTGTGACATGACCACGGGCATGCATTTCGTGACATGACCACGGGCATGCATTTCGTGAAATGACCAGGGCATGCATTTCGTGACATGACCACGGGCATGCATTTTCGTGACATGGCCACGGGCATGCATTTTGTGACATGACCACGGGCATGCATTTCGTGACATGACCACGGGCATGCGCCGTTCCGTGACATGACCACGGGCATGCATTTCGTGACATGACCACGGGCATGCATTTCGTGACATGACCAAGGGCATGCATTTCGTGACATGACCACGGCATGCATTTCGTGACATGACCAATGGAGCGCATTTCGTGACATGACCACGGGCATGCATTTCTGTGACATGACCACGGGCATGCATTTTGACATGACCACGGGCATGCGGCATGATATTTCGTGACATGACCACGGGCATGCATTTCGTGACATGACCACGGGCATGCATTTCGTGACATGACCACTGGCATGCATTTTGTGCATTTCGTGACATGACCACGGGCATGCATTTTCGTGACATGACCAGGGGCATGCATTTCGTGACATGACCACGGGCATGCATTTTCGTGACATGACCATGGGCATGCATTTCGTGACATGACCACGGGCATGCATTTTGTGACATGACCACCACCGGCATGCATTTCGTGACATTTTGTGGGCATGCATTGTTTGACATGACCACGGCATGCATTTCGTGACATGACCACGGGCATGCATTTCGTGATACGACCACCGGCATGCATTTTGTGACATGACCACTGGCATGCATTTGTGACATGACCACGGGCATGCATTTTGACATGACCACTGGCATGCATTTCGTGACATGACCACGGGCATGCATTTCGTGACATGACCGGGCATGCATTTCGTGATATGACCACGGGCATGCATTTCGTGACATGACCATGGGCATGCATTTCGTGATATGACCAAGGGCATGCATTTAGTGACATGACCACGGGCATGCATTTTCGTGACATGACGGCTGGCATGCATTTCGTGATATGACCAAGGGCATGCATTTCGTGACATGACCACGGGCATGCATTTTGTGACAGTCGGGGGCATGCATTTCGTGACATGACCACGGGCATGCATTTCGTGACATGGACCACGGGCATGCATTCCGTGACATGACCACGGGCATGCATTTCGTGACATGACCATGGGCATGCATTTCGCGACATGTCCACGGGGGCGCATTTCGTGACATGGCCACGGGCATGCATTTCGTGACATGGCCACGGGCATGCATTTCGTGACATGACCACGAGCATGCATTTCGTGACATGACCACTGGCATGCATTTCGTAACATGACGAAGGGCATGCATTTCGTGATATGACCACGGGCATGCTTTTGTGACATGGCACTTGTCATGCATTTAGTGACATGGCCACGGGCATGCATTTCGTGACATGACCTTGGGCATGCATTTCGTGACATGTCCACGGGCATGCATTTTGTGACATGGCGGGGCATGCATTTCGTGATATGACCACGGGCATGCTTTTTGTGACATGACCACGGGCATTTTAGTGACATAAACCACGGGCATGCATTTCGTGTGACATGACCACGGGCATGCATTTCGTGGACATGACCACGGCATGCATTTTGTGACATGGCCAATTGGCATGCATTTCGTGACATGTTCCCACGGGCATGCATTTCGTGACATGACCATGGGCATGCATTTAGTGACATGACCACGGGCATGCATTTCGTGACATGACCACGGGCATGCATTTCGTGACATGACCACGGGCATGCATTTCGTGACATGACCACGGGCATGCATTTCGTGACATGACCACGGGCATGCATTTTGTGACATGACCACGGGCATGCATTTCGTGACATGACCATGGGCATGCATTTCGTGACATGACCACGGGCATGCATTTCGTGACATGGCCATGGGCATGCATTTCGTGACATGACCACGGGCATGCATTTTTGATGAGCCACGGGCATGCATTTTGTGACACCACTGGCATGCATTTCGTGACATGACCACGGGCATGCATTTAGTGACATGACCACGGGCATGCATTTCATGCACATGACCACGGCATGCATTCCGTGACATGACAATGGGCATGCATTTTTGTGACATGACCAATTGCATTTAGTGCATTTCGGCATGCGTCCGGGACATGACCACGGGCAGCATTTCGTGACATGGCCACGGGCATGCATTTTGTGACATGACCACGGGCATGCATTTCGTGACATGACCATGGGCATGCATTTTGTGACATGGACCATGGGCATGCATTTCGTGACATGACCAATTGGCATGCATTTAGTGACATGACCATGGGCATGCATTTTGTGACATGACCACGGCATGCATTTTATGACATTGCCACGGGCATGCATTTAGTGACATGGCCACGGGCATGCATTTCGTGACATGACCACGGGCATGCATTTCGTGACATGACCACGGGCATGCATTTCGTGACATGACCACGGGCATGCATTTCGTGACATGACCACGGGCATGCATTTCGTGACATGACCACGGGCATGCATTTCGTGACATGACCACGGGCATGCATTTCGCGACATGGACCACGGGCATGCATTTCGTGATGACATGACCACGGGCATGCATTTCGTGACATGACCACGGCATGCATTTTGTTACATGACCACGGGCATGCATTTCGGGGACATACGACCAGCGGCGGACACGGCCACTCGGCATTTCGTGACATGGCCACTGGCATGCATTTGTGACATGACCACGGGCATGCATTTCGTGACATGACCACTGGGCATTTCGACACAACCACCGGCATGCATTTCAACATACGGCGAAGGGCACATTTCGTGATATGACCACGGCATGCATTTCATTTTGTGACATGACCACGGGCATGTATTTAGTGACATGACCACGGGCATGCATTCCGTGACATGACCATGGGCATGCATTTCGTGACATGACCACGGGTTATTTTCGTGATAGTGACGGGCATGCTTTTTCGTGACATGGCACGGGCATGCATTTTGTAACATGGCCACGGGCATGCATTTCGTGACCATGGGCAGCATCGTGACATGACCACAGGCATGCATTTTGCTCGTGACGGCCACTGGCATGCATTTCGTGACATGGCTCGGCAGCATTTGGGACAGGCCACAGGCATGCATTTTGTGATATGGCCATCGGGCATGCATTTCGTGACATGACCACGGGCATGCATTTCGTGACATGTTTACAGGCATGCATTTCGCGATTACGACCACGGGCATGCATTTCGTGACATGACCACGGGCATGCATTTCGTGACATGACCACCGGCATACGCGACATGACCACTGGCATTTCGTAACATGGCGGGGCATATTTCGTGATATGACCACGGCATGCTTTTTTGTGACATGGCAATTGTCATGCATTTAGTGACATGGCCACGGGCATGCATTCCGTGACATGACCACGGCATGCATTTCGTGACATGACCACGGGCATGCATTTTGTGACATGACCATGGGCATGCATTTCTGACATGACCACGGCATGCATTCGTGACATGACCACGGGCATGCATTTCGGGACAGCGTGGGAAGCGACAGCATGTGGAAGGGCATGCGGGGAGAAGTGACAGTGGACAAGTACAGCGTTAGAAGCATAAAAGGAGGAATTACATCTTTAAATCTGAGTTGCTTTAATCAGAAAACATTGCATAAAGTCTTGCAGTGACATAGTATTTTTCTGATAAGCTGAAATGGAGCAGCTGATTCAAATCATTCCGTGCTCTGGGACACGGGGAGGAGCGGAGCACCCAGCACAAAACACAAACAAACAAAGGCAGGCAGTCTTCCTAGCATTCCGTGGAATGATATCGTGGGAGAAGTACAATGGGACAAGTACCACGTAGTTAGAAGCAGTTTGAAAGCGGACAGTTGCAGAAGCTACACTAAACAAAAAAATGGTCTTCGGGCCAGTAATCTGTGACAACTGCATGATGGGAAACTGAGAAAACCCAACAGAGCTCATTTCAAGTTTGGTGAAGTGCATGCACCATCCAGGACTTGCTTCACGGGCAAGCCTGCTAGAAAAGGAGCTGGAGGAAATGAGACAGCAACAGGAGCTTGAGGAGCGGGACACACCCACAACCATGGAAGTCTGCACCCTAGCAGACTGAAAGCCACCAGGGAGATGGAAGAGAGTCGAAACAGCTGGGTTCAAATAGGGCAGAAGCAGGGAAAAAGAAACTTCACAAACACAACCACCAGAAACTAGACATCCAACCATTTGACACTTCAACATTTAGATGACCAAAACCAACATCAAGAGAATGAAAGAAACAACACCCAGGACCCTTATAAATAGTGCTGACCAGCCAGCAAAAGAAGGGAGGTGGATTGTTGGGGATGCATACTGAGAAACGTCCAGTTCAGTTCGCAGTTTGGACCCCTTACTACAACAGTGTGCTGCCTTCCAGGAGCCTCTGTCACACATCACTGAGAACGTGGACAGCTCCTTAGAACGAACTGAGATGACCCGGTAGTAATGTCCACATTGGTACAAACAACATTGGAAGAGACAGGCCAAGATCCCTGCAGAACAAATTCAGAGAGCTAGGAAGGAAATGAAAAGACCAAAACTGTGGTATTTTCTGGGATACTGCCAGGGCCTGCAAAGGACCATATGGACAGCTGGAAATACAAAATCAAAAATGCATGGCTGAAATTTTGTAACAGGAAGGTCACCTTTCTGAACATTGAGCACTTTCTACAACAAGGACTATCTATACAGGTGGGACGGACTGCACTTAAATGGCCAGGGAACCAATTACTGAAAGGATCCTTCAGGCGGTACAGAAGCATTTAAAACTAGAAAGGAAGGGGGAAAACAAAAAACAGAAGGGAGACTACATCAAAACAAGGCCAACTCAGGTAAGACCACTATTAAAATGTATTTATCTTTTAATGCTAGAAGTCTCAGAAACAAAATGTTAGAACTTGAAGCTACTGCACTAACAAGTAATGCATTTCGATAGGTGTTACAGAAAACTTGCATCTGAGAGTGATGGAGATTTAATATAATATCAGTGGGTACACACTGTATAGGAAAGACAGTACAGACAGAGAGGCGGAGGGGTAGCGCTTATACATAAGAAATAGCCACGGGAAGCCCAGGTGTTAAACAGGACAAAGAAAACAATGCAGAATCAATATGGGTCAGAATAATGGACACAAATTCAAGGGGCATAATAATAGAGACATGCTATAGACCGCCAAATTCAGACGCTGAGCAAAAATAATCTGTTGTACAAATGACATTAGAAATGGGTAGAAAAGGAGAAGACATACTAATGGGGGATTTCAACTTCCCTGTATAAATGGGAAAACCCGATGGGGGCAACGACGGATACAAAATTGGAAATGGTGGAAATGACAAATGACTGCTTCCCAACGAATTTGTCAAGGCACTGACCAGAGGGGAGGCATGCTTTTTGATTTGGCAATTTTCAAACAATGAAGACAGAATAACTAAAACAGAGGTCAGGAGAGACTATTGGCAATTTCATAGACCACAACATGGTCTCATTTGAAATATTTTTTAAAACCCCAAAAGTAATGACTAAAGCTAAGGTTTACAATTTAGAAAAGCAAACCATGAAGGTATGAAACGGAGACTAACAGAAGTAGATTGAGTAAAATAGAGAAAACATCCACAGAAAAAGGGTGGCTGTCTTTAAAAATGTAGTACTAGAGGCAAAACAATTACATCCCAAAAGTAGACAAATCTAAATCCAAAACAAAATGGCCAAATGGTTTAATAGATCAATTAAAAAATATTCAGCGAAAAAGGCACTTTACAGAGCGTTTAAAGGGACCAAAAACAGTACACAGAAAGAGTATTTTGGAACTGCAAACACAAGTCAAAAAGGAAGTTAGAAAGGCCAAGAGATAGAAATCAATATTGCTAAGGGGCTAAACCAATTCCAAAATGTTTTCCATATATAACAGCAAGAGAACATTCAAAGAGGAGGTTAAATGTCTAAGAGACACAAATGGCAAAATCATAGATGAAGAAAAAAAATAGCAAATATATTAAATGATTACTTGCACAGGTTTTTTTACAAGGAGGACACGGACAACATGCCCTACATGTCGACCTGTTCCATCCAGTTTTAAATAACTTTAGCATAACAGAGGCAGAAGTGTTAAAGGGACCAGGAGCTCTTAAAATAAACAAATCCCCTGGGCCAGATGAGATCCTCCCAATAGTACTCAAAGAAATGAAAGAAGTTATTTACGTCACAACCAAGATCATGCAACAGTGACTGGACACAGGGTTGTACCGACAGACTGGAAAATAGCAAACGAATACCCCGATCCACAAAAGGAGACAAACTGAACCAGGTTTGTAACAGACCAATAAGCCTGATCATTATATGTAAACTTATGGAAACTATAATAAGATCCAAAATGGAAAATTACCTATATGGTAATATCCGGGGTGACAGCCAGCATGGTTTTAGGAAAGGAGATCATGTCTAACTAACGACTTGACTTTTTGAGGATGCAACATTGAAATGGACAACTGCAAAGCATACGACATGGTTATATTTAGATTTCCAGAAAGCTTTTGGACAAAGTCCTTCATAAAAGATTAATTCTCAAACTGAACGCAGTAGGGATTCAAGGAAATGTATGCACATGGACCAGGGAGTGGTTAATACGTAGAAAACAGAAAGTACTGATTAGAGGAGATGGTCTAAATGGAGCGAGGTAACCAGTGGTGTACCACAGGGATCAGTATTAGGTCCCTCTGCTATTCCTAATCCACATTAATGATTTAGACTTGATATAGTAAGCAAAACTGTTAAATTTGCAGACGACACAAAAATAGGAGGAGTGGCAGACACTGTTGAAGCAGCAAAGGTCATTCAAAATGATCTAGACCGCATTCAAAATTGGGCAGACACATGGCAAATGAAATTTAATAGAGAAAAGTAAAGTATTGCATGGCAATAAAATGTTCATTATAAATATCATATGGGAGATAGGAAATTGAAGAAGGAACTATGTGAAAGACCTGGGAGTTTATGTTGACTCAGAAATATCTTCATTTAGTGACATAAAAAGGCTAACAAGATGCTTGATATATTGTGAGAAGTGTTGAATTTAAATCAAGGAAGTAATGTTAAACCTACGGGCATAGTAAGACCTGACATAGAATATTGTGTTCAGTTCTGGTGACCACGTTACAAAAAGGATATTGCTGCTCTAGAATGACAAAGAAGAGCAACCAGGAATTAACCCTGGTTTAAAAGGCATGTCGTGATGCAGACAGGCTAAAAGAATTGAATCTATTCAGTCTTGAACAAAGAAGACTATGCAAGCGATTCACTAAACATTCAAAATCCTAAAAGGTATAGACAATGTCAACCCGGGGACTTCTTTTGACTTGAAAAAGAAAAAGGACCAGGGGGTCATAAATGGAGATTAGATACACGGCTTCAGAACAGAAAAATGGGAGGCACATTTTTTACACAGAGAATTGTGAGGGTCTGGAACCAACGGACAGTAATGTTGTTGAAGTTGACACCCTGGGATCCTTCAAGAAGCTGCTTGATGAGATTCTGGGATCAACATGTTACCAACAACCAAACGAGCAAGATGGGCTGAATGGCCTCCTCTCGTTTGAAACTTTCTTATGTTCTTATGTTCTATGACATGACCACGGGCATGCATTTTGTGACATGACCATGGGCATGCATTTCGTGACATGACCACCAGCATGCATTTCGTGACATAACCACTGGCATGCATTTCAGAATATGGTGAAGGGCGTATTTCGTGATATGAGCACGGCATGCTTTTTGTGACATGGCAATTGTCATGCATTTAGTGATATGGCCACGGGCATGCATTCCGTGACATGACTACAGGATTATGCATTTTCGTGACATGACCACGGGCATGCATTTGTGACATGACCACGACCACGGGCATGCATTTAGACATGACCACGGGCATGCATTTCGTGACATGACCACGGGTATGCATTTCTCGAATATGACATCGGCATGCATTTCGGTGACATGACCACGGGCATGCATTCCATGACATGACCACGGGCATGCATTGTGACATGACCACGGGCATGCATTTTTGTGATATGACCACGGCATGTATTTGGTGACATGGCAACGGGCATGCATTTAGTGACATGTCCACGGGCATGCATTCCGTGACATGACCATGGGCATGCATTTTGACATGTCCATGGGTATGCATTTGTGACACGACCAGGGGTACGCATTTCGTGACATGACCATCGGCATGCATTTCGGGACACAACCACCGGCATGCATTTCGCGGATACGGCCATGGCGCATTCAGACATGACCACGGCATGCATTTCGTGACATGGCAACGAGCATGCGCAGTGACATGGCCACCGGGCATCGCATTCCGCATTGGGTGATATGACCACGGGCATGCTTTTTGTGACATGACCACAGCATGTATTCCGTGAAAATGACCATGGACATGCATTTCGGGCGACCACGGGCATGCATTTTGTGACATGACCAGGGCATGCATTTCTGTGACATAATACGGGCATGCATTTCATGACATGTCCACTGGCATGTTTTTGTGACATGACTACTAGCATGCATTTCATGACATGACCATGGGCATCCATTTCGTGATATGACCATTGACCGTATTTCGTGATGGCACGGGTATGTATTTTAGTGACATGACCACGGCATGCATTCCGTGATATAACCACGGGCATGCATTTCGTGACATGTGTCAACGGGCATGCATTTTGTGACATGACCAGGGGCATGCTTTTTGTGACATGGCAATTGTCATGCATTTAGTGATACGTCCATGGCATTTTGTGACATGGTAGGGCATGCATTCCGCGACATGACCACGGCATGCATTTCGTGATGACCATGGACCATACGGCACGCATTTTGTGATGACCACGGGCATGCATTTCGTGACATGACCACGGCACGCATTTCGTGACATAACCACTGGCATGCATTCCGTGAACATGGTGAAGGGCATGCATTTCGATATGACCACGGGCATGCATTTTGTGACATGACAATGGGTTTACGTATTTAGTGACAGGGCCACGGGTATGCATTTCGTGACATGTCCATGGGCTCGTGCATTTTGCGATTACGACCATCGGCATGCATTTCGTGATACGACCATGGGCATGTATTTTACACCCATGGGCATGCATTTTAGGATATGACCACGGGCATGCTTTTTTGTGATATGGCAATTGACCACGGGCATTTTGTGATATGGCCACGGGCATGCATTCCGGTGACAGACCCGGACATGCATTTTCGGTTACGACCACCGGTACGCATTTTGTGACATGACCACGGCTTCATTTCGTGACATGGCCACGGGCATGCATTCCGTGACATGACTACGGGCATGCATTTCGTGACATGGCTACTTGCATGCATTTCGTGACATGGCTACTTGCATGCATTTCGTGAAATTTCCACGGCCCGCATTTTGTTACATGGTCAGGGCAGTATTGT
>CM072719.1:144251-181788 GCA_036884735.1 Huso huso
TGGTCACGGGCATGCATTTCGTGACATGGCCACGGCATGACCAGACATGACCACGAAATTACGCATTTCGGTGATGAACACGTAGCATTGTGACATAGCTACCGGCATGCATTCCATTGACATGACCACGGGCATACATTTAAATGAAATGTCCACGGGCCTGCATTTTGTGACATGGTCAGGGGCATGCATTTCATGACACATGACCATGGGCAAAGCATTCGCGATAATGTCCACGGTTAGCATTTCATGACATAATACCACGCATGCGATTCCGTGAGCATGATCCATGGCATGCATTTTGTAACATATTACTGGCATGGGCATTTTGTGATATGACATGCCTCGGGCAGCATTTCGTGACATAAGCCACAGGCAAACATTCCGTAACATGACCACTGGCATGTATTTGTGACATGACTACGAGCATGCATTTCGTGACATGACGAAGGGCATGCATTTCGTGATATGACCACGGGCATGCTCTTTGTGACATGGCAATTGTCATGCATTTAGTGACATGGCCACGGGCATGCATTCCGTGACATGACCATGGGAATGCAATTCGTGACATGTCCACGGGCCTGCATTTTGTGACATGGTCAGGGGCATGCATTTCGTGACATGACCATGGGCATGCATTTCGTGACATGACCACGGGCATGCATTTCGTGACATGGCCATGGGCATGCATTTCGTGACATGACCACGGGCATGCATTTCGTGACATGACCACGGGCATGCGTTTCGTGACATGGCCATGGGCATGCATTTCATGACATGACCACGGGCATGCATTTCGTGACATGACCACGTCATGCATGGTTTAGTGACATAACCACTGGCATGCATTTCGTAACATGGTGAAGGGCATGCATTTCGTGATATGACCACGGGCATGCTTTTTGTGACATGGCAATTGTCATGCATTTAGTGACATGGCCACGGGCATGCATTCCGTGACATGACCATGGACATGCATTTTTTTGTGACATGACCACTGGCATGCATTTTTGTGACATGACCACGGGCTTCCATTTCGTTGACATATTCCACTGGCAGCATTTCCACGACATGACCATTCAGCATTTTGTGACATGGTCCAGGGCATGCATTTTGTGACATGGCCAGGTGCATTCCTACTTCCATTTCGCGGGGATACCACGGGCATGCATTTTGTGACATGGTCACGGGCATGCATTCGTGAACGCATTACGACCACGGGCATGCATTTTGTGACATGACCACGGACATGCATTTCGTGACATAAACACGGGTAGCATTTTGACATAGCCACGGGCATGCATTCCGTGACATGACCACTGGCATGCATTCGTGAAATAATCCATGGGCCTGCATTTTGTAACATGGTCAGGGCATGCATTTCGTGACATGACCATGGGCATGCATTTCGTGACATGAACGGGTAGCATTTTTGACATAGGCCACGGGCATGCATTCAGTGACATGACCACGGGCATGCATTTCGTGACATACCTTCTTGCATGCATTTAGTGACATGGCTACTTGCATGCATTTCGTGAAATGTCCGGGGGCCTGCATTTTTTTTGTGACATGGTCAGGGCATGCATTTCGTGACATGACCATGGCCATGCATTTATGACATGAATGCATTCGGGTAGCATTTTAAATGACATAACCCGCGGGCATGCATTCCGTGACATGATCCACAGGCATGCATTTTCGTGACATGACCACGGTTAGCATTTCGTGACATAGCCACGGGCATGCATTCTGTGAACATGACCACGGGCATGCATTTTGTAAATGCATGGCCACTGGCATGCATTTCGTGACATTCCTCAGGCAGCATTTATTGACATGGCCACGGGCATGCATTTTGCCGATATGGCCACGGGCATGCATTTTGTGACATGACCACCACAGGCATGCATTTTGTGACATGGCCACGGGCATGCATTTAGTAACATGACCACGACCAGCATTTCGTGACATGGTCAGGGCAAAATTCGTGACATGGCCAGGTGCATGCATTTAAACTAAATGACCATCGGGCATGCATTTTGTGACATGGTCACGGGCATGCATTCCACACATAACCACGGGCATGCATTTTTGTGACATGACCACGGACATGCATTTCGGTGACATGAACCACGGGCATGCATTTCGTGACATGTCCATGGCATGCATTCCGTGACATGACCACGGGCATGCATTTTGTGAAATGACCACGGCTTGCATTTTGATATGGTCAGGGGCATGCATTTATTGTGACATGACCATGGGCATGCATTTCGTGACATGAACAGGGTAGCATTTAAATTGACATGGCCACGGGCATGCATTCAGTGATATGACCCGCGGGCATGCATTTTGTGACATAAAACTTGCATGCATTTGTGACATATTTACTTGCATGCATTTTGTGAAATGTCCACGGAACATTTTGTGACATGGTCAGGGCATGCATTTCGTGACATGACCATGGCCATGCATTTCGTGAATGAAACACGGGCCTGCATTTTGTGACATAACCAGGGGCATGCATTCCGTGACATGACCACGGGCATGCATTTTGTGACATGACCCACAGGCTAGCATTTCGTGACATAGCCGGGCATGCATTCTTTCTGACATGACCACGGGCATGCATTTTTTGACATGGCCACTGGCATGCATTTACGTGACATGGCCTCGGGCAGCATTTCGTGACATGGCCACGGGCATGCATTTTATTGATGATATGGCCACGGGCATGCATTTTCGTGACATGACCACAGGCATGCATTTTGACATAACCACGGACATGCATTTAAAAAACATGACCAAGGGCATGCATTTTGTGACATTACGAGCATGCATTTAGTGACATGACCACTGGCATGCATTTAAGTAACATGGCGAAGGGCCATCTTTTGTGATATGACCACGGGCATGCTCTTTGTGACATGGCAATTGTCATGCATTTAGTGACATGACCACGGGCATGCATTCGGTGACATGACCATGGGCATACAATTCGTTGACATGTCCCACTGGCCTGCATTTTGTGACATGGTCAGGGGCATGCATTTCGTGACATGACCATGGGCATGCATTTCGTTGACATGACCACTGGCATGCATTTTCGTGTGACATGGCCATGGGCATGCATTTTTGTGACATGACCACGGGCATGCATTTTAAATGACATGACCACGAGCATGCGTTTGTGACATAACCACTGGCATGCATTTCGTAACATGGCGAAGGGGCACGCATTTCGTGATATGACCACGGGCATGCTCTTTGTGACATGGCAATTGTCATGCATTTAGTGACATGGCCACGGGCATGCATTCCGTGACATGACCATGGGCATGCATTTCGTGACATGTCCACGGGCCTGCATTTTGTGACATGGTCAGGGCATGCATTCGTGACATGACCACGGGCATGCATTTCGTGACATGACCACGGGCATGCATTTCGTGATGATAGCCATGGCCATTTCATTTCATGACATGACCACGGGCATGCATTTCGTGACAGTTGACCCACGAGCATGCGATTCGTGACATAACCACTGGCATGCATTTCGTAACATGGTGAAGGGCATGCATTTAAATGACATGAACCGCATTTATGCTTTTTTGTGACATGACCATGGTCATGCATTTAGTGACATAATACGGGCATGCATTCCGTGACATGACCATGGACATGCATTTCGTGACACGACCCGCGGGCATGCATTTTTGTGACATGACCACGGGCTTCCATTTAAATGACATGGCCACGGGCATGCATTCCGCGTGAAACACCTACTACGGGCAGCATTCGTGAAATGGCTCCACGGCATGCATTCGGGAAATTTCCACGGGCATGCATTTTGTGACATGGTCAGGGGGCATGCATTTCGTGACATGACCACGGAGCATGCATTTTCACATGACCACAGTTCAGCATTTCCTGAAATGGTCCAAGGACATGCATTCCGTGACATGAACACGGGCATGCATTTCGTGACATGGCAATATGGGCATGCATTGTGACATGATTGGGCATGCATTTCGTGAAATGACGGCGGGCATGCATTCGTGACATGGTCACTGGCATGCATTTTAGTGACATGGCCATGGGCACGCATTTTCGTGATATAATCCCGAAAGCAAGCATTCAAGACACATAACCACTTCATGCATTTCCGTCTGGAACATGACGAAGGGCATGCATTTCATGACATGACCACGGGCATGCTCTTTGTGACATAGGGCATCATGCATTTAATGACATGGCCACGGGCATGCATTTCCGTGACATGACCATGGGCATGCATTTCGTGACGTGACATGTCCATCGGCCTGCATTTTGTGACATGGTCAGGGGCATGCATTCCGTGACATGACCACGGGCATGCATTTAGTGACATGACCACGGGCATGCGTTTCGTGACATAACCACTGGCATGCATTTAAGTAACATGGCGAAGGACACGCATTTCGTGATATGACCACGGGGCATGCTCTTTGTGACATGGCAATTGGCATGCATTTAGTGACATGGCCACGGCATGCATTCCGTGACATGACCATGGGCATGCATTTTGTGAACTGAACCACGGGCATGCATTTTGTGACATGGTCAGGCATGCATTTCGTGACATGACCACGGGCATGCATTTTCAAATGCTGATTAATTATTTCATGACCCACGGGCATGCATTTGTGACATAAGGTCCTCATGCATTCGCATGACATGACCACGGGCATGCATTTTGTGAACATAGCCACTGGCATGCATTTTGTGACACATAAAATAGGAGGGGCATCGGGGAACATGGGCATTGACATGGCCCACGGGCATGCATTTTGTGATATGGGTCACGGGCATGCATTTAGTGACATGACCACAGGCATGCATTTTCGTGACATGACCACGGACATGCATTTTCGGTGACATGACCACGGGGCATGCATTTGTGACATGGCCACGGCATGCATTTAAGTGACATGACCACTGGCATGCATTTCGTAACATGGCGAAGGGCATGCATTTCGTGATATGACCAAGGGCATGCTTTTTTGTGACATGGCAATTGTCATGGGCATTTAGTGACATGTACGGGCATGCATTCCGTGACATGACCACGGGCATGCATTCGTGACATGACCATGGGCATGCATTTTGTGACATGACCACGGGCTTGCATTTAAGTGACATGACCACGGGCATGCATTTCTGTGACATGACCACGGGCATGCATTCCGTGACATGACCACGGGCATGCATTTCGTGACATGACCACTGGCATGCATTTTAAAGACATGACCACGGGCATGCATTTTGTGACATGGTGCCATTGCATGCATTCGTGACATGACCACGGGCCTGCATTTTGTGACATGGTCAGGGGCATGCATTTCGTGACATGACCATGGGCATGCATTTCGTGACATGACCATGGGCATGCATTTTGTGACATGACCACGGGCATGCATTTTGTGACATGGCGCAGATTCATGCATTTAGTGACGTGTCCCGCGGGCATGCATTCCGTAACATGACCATAGGCATGCATTTTGACATGACCACAGGCATGCATTCGTGAAATGACCACGGGCATGCATTTTGTGACATGACCACGGGCATGCATTTCGTGACATGGCCATGGGCATGCATTCTGTGACATGACCACGGGCATGCATTTCGTGACATGGCCACGGGCCTGCATTTTTCAATACATGGTCAGGGCATGCATTTAAGTGACATGACCATGGGCATGCGTTTTTTGTGACATGACCACTGGCATGCATTTAGCATTTGGCATGCATTTTGTAACATGGCGAAGGGCACGCATTTCGTGATATGACGACGAGCAAGCGTTTCGTGACATAACCACTGGCATGCATTTCGTAACATGGCGAAGGGCACGCATTTCGTGATATGACCACGGGCATGCTCTTTGTGACATGGCAATTGTCATGCATTTAGTGACATGGCCACGGGCATGCATTCCGTGACATGACCATGGGCATGCATTTCGTGACATGTCCACGGGCCTGCATTTTGTGACATGGTCAGGGGCATGCATTCCGTGACATGACCACGGGCATGCATTTCGTGACATGACCACGGGCATGCGTTTCGTGACATAACCACTGGCATGCATTTCGTAACATGGCGAAGGGCACGCATTTCGTGATATGACCACGGGCATGCTCTTTGTGACATAACGGTGTCATGCATTTAGTGACATGGAGACGGGCATGCATTCTGTGACATGACCATGGGCATGCATTTAGGTGAATATTCCTAACGGGCCTGCATTTTGTGACATGGTCAGGGCATGCATTTCGTGATGATGACCATGGGCATGCATTCGTGACATGACCACGGTTAGCATTTTGTGACATAACCACGGGCATGCATTCCGTGACATGACCACGGCATGCATTTTTGTAACATGGCCACTGGCATGCATTTCGTGACATGGCCTCGGGCAATAATTTCGTGACATGGCCAGGGGCATGCATTTTTGTGATATGGCCATGGGCATGCATTTTAAAGGACATGACCACAGGCATGCATTTCGACCACATGACCACAGGCATGCATTTCGTGACATGACCACGGGACATGCATTTAATAACATGACCACGGCGTTACATTTGTGACATAGCCACGAGCATGCATTCAAAACATGACCACTGGCATGCATTTTGTAGTAACATGGCGAAGGGCATGCATTTAAACGATCGACCAAGGGCATGCTTTTTGTGACATGGCAATTGTCATGCATTTAGTGACATGGCCACGGGCATGCATTCCGTGACATGACCAGGGCATGCATTTTCGTGACATGACCACGGGCATGCATTTTGTGACATGACCACGGGCTTGCATTTAAATGACATGACCACGGGCATGCATTTCGTGACATGACCCGGGCATGCATTCCGTGACATGACCACGGGCATGCATTTCGTGACATGACCACTGGCATGCATTTCGTGACATGACAACGGGTATGCATTTCGTGACAGGGCTACTTGCATGCATTTCGTGACATGTCCACGGGCCTGCATTTTGTGACATGGTCAGGGGCATGCATTTCGTGACATGACCATGGGCATGCATTTCGTGACATGACCATGGGCATGCATTTTGTGATATGACCACGGGCATGCTTTTTGTGACATGGCAATTGTCATGCATTTAGTGACATGGCCACGGGCATGCATTCCGTAACATGACCACGGGCATGCATTAAGTGACATGACCACAGGCATGCATTCCGTGAAATGACCACGGGCATGCATTTCGTGACATGACCACGGGCAGCATTTCGTGACATGGCCACGGGCATGCATTCTGTGACATGACCACGGGCATGCATTTCGTAACATAACCACTGGCATGTATTTGTGACATGACTACTAGCATGCATTTCGTGACATGACCACTGGCATGCATTTCGTAACATGACGAAGGGCATGCATTTCGTGACATGGCCACGGGCATGCATTCTGTGACATGGCCACGGGCATGCATTTCGTGACATGGCCATGGGCATGCATTTCATGACATGACCACGGGCATGCATTTCGTGACATGACGATGAGCATGCGTTTCATGACATAACCACTGGCATGCATTTCGTGTATGGCGAAGGGCACGCGTTGATATGACCACGGGCATGCTCTTTGTGACATGGCAATTGTCATGCATTTAGTGACATGGCCACGGGCATGCATTCCGTGACATGACCATGGGCATGCATTTCGTGACATGACCACGGTTAGCATTTGATGATAGCTACGGGCATGCATTTGATGACGAATGACCACGGGCATGCATTTTGTGACATGGCCACTGGCATGCATTTCGTGACATGGCCTCGGGCAGCATTTCGTGACATGACCACAGGCATGCATTTCGTAACATGGCCACTGGCATGCATTTCGTGACATGGCCTCGGGCAGCATTTCGTGACATGGCCACGGGCATGCATTTTGTGATATGGCCACGGGCATGCATTTCGTGACATGACCACAGGCATGCATTTCGTGACATGACCACAGGCATGCATTTCGTAACATGACCACGGGCATGCATTTGTGACATGGCCACGAGCATGCATTTCGTGACATGACCACTGGCATGCATTTCGTAACATGGCGAAGGGCATGCATTTCGTGTTATGACCACGGGCATGCTTTTTGTGACATGGCAATTGTCATGCATTTAGTGACATGGCCACGGGCATGCATTCCGTGACATGACCACGGGCATGCATTTCGTGACATGACCACGGGCATGCATTTTGTGACATGACCACGGGCTTGCATTTCCTGACATGACCACGGGCATGCATTTCGTGACATGACCACGGGCATGCATTCCGTGACAGCGTGTGGAAGCGACAGCGTGTGGAAGCGACATCGTGGGAGAAGTACAGTCGTGGACAAGTACAGCGCAGTTAGAAGCAGAAAGGAGGAATTACATCTTTAAATCTGGAGTTGCTTTAATCAGAAAACATTGCAGCTTCGTAACTTGCAGCTGCGTGTATTTTCTGATAAGCTGAAACTTTCGGGACAGCTGATTCAAATCCCATTTCCGTTCTGGGACATGGGGGAGGAGCATGCATTTAAACACAAACAAACAAAAGGCAGGCAGTCTTCCCTGGCGACGCATGTGGAGCATTTACATCGTGGGAGAAGTACAGTCGTGGACAAGTACAGCGCAGTTAGAAGCAGTTTGAAAGCAGGTTGACAGCTGCAGAAGCTACACTAAACAAAAAAAATGGTCTTCAAGCCAGTAATCTGTGACAACTGCATGATGTGGAAATCCGAAAACCCAACAGAGCTCAACCAAGTTTGTGTAAAGTGCCGCACCATCCAGGACTTGCTTCAGCGATTAAGCCTGCTAGAAAAGGAGCTGGAGGAAATGAGACAGCAACAGGAGCTTGAGGAGCTGACACACCCACAATTCATGGAAGTCTGCACCCCTAGCAGACTGAAAGCCACCAGGAGATGGAAGAGAGTCGAAACAGCTGGGTTCAAATAGGCAGAAGCAGGGAAAAAAAGAAACTTAGTCAAACACAACCACCAGAAATCCAGACATCCAACACATTTGAGCCACTTCAACATTTAGATGACCAAAACCAACATCAAGAGAATGAAAAAACAACACCCAGGACCCTATAAATAGTGCTGACCAGCCAGCAAAAAGAAGGGAGGTCATGATTGTTGGGGACTCCATACTGAGAAACACAGCAAGTTCAGTTCGCAGTTTGGACCCCCTTACTACAACAGTGTGCTGCCTTCCAGGAGCCTCTGTCAAGCACATCACTGAGAACGTGGACAGGCTCCTAGAACGAACTGGAGATGACCCGGTGGTATTCGTCCACATTGGTACAAACAACATTGGAAGAGACAGGCCAAGATCCCTGCAGAACAAATTCAGAGAGCTAGGAAGGAAATTAAAGACAAGACCAAAACTGTGGTATTTTCTGGGATACTGCCGGCGCCTTGCAAAGGACCATATGGACAGCTGGAAATACAAAATCAAAAATGCATGGCTGAAATCGTGGTGCACACAGGAAGGCTTCACCTTTCTTGAACATTGGAGCACTTTCTGACAACAAGGACTATCTATACAGGTGGGACGGACTGCACTTAAACAGAAAGGAACCAATCTACTCGGAGAAAAGGATCCTTCAGGCAGTACAGAAGCATTTAAACTAGAAAGGAAGGGGAGAAAACAAAAAAACAGAAGGGAGACTACATCAAAACAAGGGCAACAACTCAGGTAAGACCACTATTAAATGTATTTATCTTAATGCTAGAAGTCTCAGAAACAAAATGTTAGAACTTGGGCTACTGCACTAACAAGTAACTACGATGTGATAGGTGTTACAGAAACTTGGTTGTCTGAGAGTGATGGAGACGAATATAATATCAGTGGGTACACACTGTATAGGAAAGACAGGCAGGACAGAAGAGGCAGAGGGTAGCGCTATACATAAGAAATAGCCTTGAAGCCCAGGTGTTAAATCAGGACAAAAAACAATGCAGAATCAATATGGGTCAGAATAATGGACACAAATTCAAAGGGCATAATAATAGGAGCATGCTATAGACCGCATTCCGTAAAATTCAGGCGCTGAGCAAAATAATCTGTTGTACAATGACATTAGAAATGCGTGTAGAAAAGGAGAATTTATACTAATGGGGATTTTCAACTTCCCTGTATAAAATGGGAAAACCCGATGGGGGGCACGACGGACAGAAATTGAAATGGTGGAAATGACAAATGACTGCTTCCTAACGCAATTTGTCAAGGCACTGACTAGAGGGGCATGCCTTGATTTAGTCTTTTCAAATAATGAAGACAGAATAACTAAAACAGAGGTCAGAGAGCCATTGGCAAACTCAGACCACAACATGGTCTCATTTGAAATATTTTTAAAACCCCAAAAAGTAATGACTAAAGCTAAGGTTTACAATTTTAGAAAAGCAAACTATGAAGGTATGAAACAGAGACTAACAGAAGTAGATTGGAGTAAAATAGAAAACATCCACAGAAAAAGGGTGGCTGTCTTTTAAAAATGTAGTACTAGAGGCACAAAACAATTACATCCCAAAAAGTAGACAAATCTAAATCTAAAACAAAATGGCCAAAATGGTTTAATAGATCAATTAAAAAAAAAATATTCAGCGAAAAAGGCACTTTACAGAGCGTTTAAAAGGACCAAAACAAAGTACACAGAAAGAGTACTTGGAACTGCAAACACAAGTCAAAAGGAAGTTAGAAAGGCCAAGAGAGATATAGAAATCAATATTGCTAAGGGGGCTAAAACCAATTCCAAAATGTTTTCCAATATTATAACAGCAAGAGAACATTCAAAGAGGAGGTTAAATGTCTAAGAGACACAAATGGCAAAATCATAGATGAAGAAAAAAAAATAGCAAATATATTAAATGATTACTTTTCACAGGTTTTTTACAAAGGAGGACACGGACAACATGCCCCACATGTCGACCTGTTCCTATCCAGTTTTAAATAACTTTAGCATAACAGAGGCAGAAGTGTTAAAAGGGACTAGGAGCTCTTAAAATAAACAAATCCCTGGGCCAGATGAGATCCTCCCAATAGTACTCAAAGAAATGAAAGAAGTTATTTACAAATGCAACCAAGATCATGCAACAGTCTCTTGACACAGGGGTTGTACCGACAGACTGGAAAATAGCAAACGTAATACCGATCCACAAAAGGGAGACAAAACTGAACCAGGTAACTACAGACCAATAAGCCTGACTTCTATTATATGTAAACTTATGGAAACTATAATAAGATCCAAAATGGAAAATTACCTATATGGTAACAATATCCTGGGTGACAGCCAGCATGGTTTTAGGAAAGGAGATCATGTCTAACTAACCTACTTGACTTTTTTTGAGGATGCAACATTGAAAATGGACAACTGCAAAGCATACGACATGGTCTATTTAGATTTCCAGAAAGCTTTTGACAAAGTCCGCATAAAAGATTAATTCTCAAACTGAACGCAGTAGGGATTCAAGGAAATGCATGCACATGGATTAGGGGTGGTTAACATGTAGAAAACAGAAAGTACTGATTAGAGGAGAAACCTCGCAATGGAGCGAGGTAACCAGTGGTGTACCACAGGGATCAGTATTAGGTCCTCTGCTATTCCTAATCTACATTAATGATTTAGACTCTGATATAGTAAGCAAACTCGTTAAATTTGCAGACGACACAAAAAATAGGAGGAGTGGCAGACACTGTGGAAGCAGCAAAGGTCATTCAAAATGATCTAGACCGCATTCAAAATTGGGCAGACACATGGCAAATGAAATTTAATAGAGAAAAGTGTAAAGTATTGCATGCGGGCAATAAAATGTTCATTATAAATATCATATGGGAGATAGTGAAATTGAAGAAGGAACTATGAAAAAGACCTAGGAGTTTATGTTGACTCAGAAATGTCTTCATCTAGACAATGTGGGGAAGCTATAAAAAAGGCTAACAAGATGCTTGGATATATTGTGAGAAGTGTTGAATTTAAATCAAGGAAAGTAATGTTAAAACTCTACAATGCATTAGTAAGACCTCACCTAGAATATTGTGTTCAGTTCTGGTCACCTCGTTACAAAAGGATATTGCTGCTCTAGAAAGAGTGCAAAGAAGAGCAACCAGAATTATCCCGGGTTTAAAAGGCATGTCGTATGCAGACAGGCTAAAAAAGAATTGAATCTATTCAGTCTTGAACAAAGAAGACTACATGATCTGATTCAAACATTCAAAATCCTAAAAGGTATAGACAATGTCAACCCGGGGGACTTCTTTGACTTGAAAAAAGAAAAAAGGACCAGGGGTCATAAATGGAGATTAGATAAAGGGGCATTCAGAACAGAAAATAGGAGGCACTTTTTTACACAGAGAATTGTGAGGGTCTGGAACCAACTCCCCAGTAATGTTGTTGAAGCTGACACCCTGGGATCCTTCAAGAAGCTGCTTGATGAGATTCTGGGATCAATAAGCTACTAACAACCAAACGAGCAAGATGGGCTGAATGGCCTCCTCTCGTTTGTAAACTTTCTTATGTTCTTATGTTCTTATGACATGACCACGGGCATGCATTTTGTGACATGACCACTGGCATGCATTTCGTGACATGACCACGAGCATGCGTTTCGTGACATAACCACTGGCATGCATTTCGTAACATGGTGAAGGGCATGCATTTCGTGATATGAGCACGGGCATGCTTTTTGTGACATGGCAATTGTCATGCATTTAGTGACATGGCCACGGGCATGCATTCCGTGACATGACCATGGACATGCATTTCGTGACATGACCACGGGCATGCATTTTGTGACATGACCACGGACTTCCATTTCGTGACATGACCATGAGCATGCATTTCGTGACATGACCACGGGCATGCATTTCGTGACATGGCCATGGGCATGCATTTCATGACATGACCACGGGCATGCATTCGTGACATTCACGCGAGCATGCATTTAAGTGACATGACCACGGGCATGCATTTCGTGACATGGTCATGGACATGCATTCCGTGACATGACCACGGGCATGCATTTCGTGACATGACCACGGGCATGCGTTTGTGACATGACCACTGGCATGCATTTTAAATAACATGGCGAAGGGCATGCATTTTGTGATATGACCACGGGCATGCATTTGTGACATGACCATGGGTATGCATTTAGTGACATGACCACGGGCATGCATTCCGTTGACATGACCATGGGCATGCATTTCGTGACATGACCACTGGCATGCATTTTGTGACATGGTCAAGGGCATGCATTTCGTGATATGACCATGGGCATGCTCTTTGTGACATGACCACGGTCATGCATTTAGTGACATAGCCACGGGCATGCATTCCGTGACATGACCATGGACATGCATTTTGTGACATGACCACTGGCATGCATTTTGTGACATGGCCACAGGCATGCATTCGTGACATGTCCACGGGCCTGCATTTTGTGACATGGTCAGGGGCATGCATTTCGTGACATGACCATGGGCATGCATTTCGTGACATGACCACGGGCATGCATTTTCGTGACATGACCATGGGCATGCATTTCGTGACATGACCACGGGCATGCATTTGTGACATGGCCACGAGCATGCATTTCGTGACATGACCACTGGCATGCATTTCGTAACATGGCGAAGGGCATGCATTTCGTGATATGACCAAGGGCATGCTTTTTGTGACATGGCAATTGTCATGCATTTAGTGACATGGTCACGGGCATGCATTCCGTGACATGACCATGGGCATGCATTTTGTGACATGACCACGGGCCTGCATTTTGTGACATGACCACGGGCATGCATTCCGTGACATGACCACAGGCATGCATTTCGTGACATGACCACGGGCATGCATTTTGTGACATGACCACGGGCATGCATTTCGTGACATGACCACTGGCATGCATTTCGTGACATGGCAACGGGCATGCATTTTGTGACATGACTACGGGCATGCATTTTTGTGACATGGCCACGGGCATGCATTTAGTGACATGGTCACGGGCATGCATTCCGTGACATGACCATGGGCATGCAATTCGTGACATGTCCACGGGCCTGCATTTTGTGACATGGTCAGGGGCATGCATTTTTGTGACATGACCATGGGCATGCATTTAGTGACATGACCACGGGCATGCATTTTGTGATATGACCACGGGCATGCATTTCATGACATGACCACAGGGCATGCATTTCGTGAAATGACCACGGGCATGCATTTAAAATGACATGACCACTGGGCATGCATTTCGTGACATGGTGAAGGGCATGCATTCTGTGACATGGCCACGGCATGCATTTTGTGACATGACCACTGGCATGCATTTGTGACATGACTACTAGGCATGCATTTCGTGACATGACCACTGGCATGCATTTCATTTGTATGACCAAATGGGCATGCATTTCGTGACATGACCACGGGCATGCATTTGTGACATAACCACTGGCATGCATTTAAATGACATGGCCAAGGGCATGCATTTCATGATATGACCACGGGCATGCATTTTGTGACGACAATGTCATGCATTTAGTGACATGGCCACTGGCATGCATTCCGTAACATGAGGGAGGGCACCGCGCATTTCAAACACAACCAACAAAAGCATGCAGTCTTCCTGACATGCGACAGGCGCATTTAGTGACATGACCACGGGCATGCAGTTCCGGTGGACAAGTATGGGCATGCATTAAGTGACATGACCACGGGCAATTACATTTCGTGACCACAGGCATGCATTTCGTTAAAGCCTTGCAGCTGCGTGTATTTTTCTGATAAACTGCAACTCAGACGCTGATTCAAATCCGCGGCGTTCTGGGACACACTGGGAGGAGCGGGCACGCATTTCAAACACAACAAACAAAAGGCATGCAGTCTTCCTAGGCGACAGGCGTGTGGATTGACATCGTGGGGCAACATTGTGACAAGTACAGGCATTAGCATTTGAAAGGAGGAATTACATCTTTAAATCTGGCATGCATTAATCAGAAAACATTGACCAAAGGCTTGCAGCTTCGTGTATTTTTCTGATAAACTGAAATGCATTTCGCTGATTCACCACGGGCATGCATTTGGGACACGGGGAGGCGCGACACGCATTTCGTGACAACCACAAAAGCATGCATTCTTCCTGGCGACAGCGTGTGCACATCGTTTTATGACCACGGGACAAGTACAGCGCAGTTAGAAGCAGAAAGGAGGGTCATGCATTTAGTGACATCTGGGTTGGCATTTAATCAGAAAACATTGCACCAAAGCCTTGCAGCTGCGTGTATTTTTCTGATTTGTGAAACTTGACCACGGGCAAATCCCATTTTCTGGGACACGACCAGGCATGCATTTTCATGACATGACAAACACAACAAACAAAGACAGGCAGTCTTCCTAGCGACAGCGTGTGGAAGCGACATCGTGGGAGAAGTACAGTCGTGGACAAGTACAAGCGCAGTTAGAAGCAGAAAGGAGGAATTACATCTTTAAATCTGGGTTGCTTTAATCAGAAAACATTGCAGCTTAAAGCCTTGCAGCTGCGTGTATTTTTCTGATAAGCTGAAACTCGGAGCAGCTGATTCAAATCCCGCGGCGTTCTGGGACACGGGGGAGGAGCGGAGCACGCAGCACAAACACAAACAAACAAAAGGCAGGCAGTCTTCCTAGCGACAGCGTGGGAGAAGTACAGTCGTGGACAAGTACAGCGCAGTTAGAAGCAGTTTGAAAGCAGGTTGACAGCTGCAGAAGCTACACTAAACAAAAAAAAATGGTCTTCAAGCCAGTAATCTGTGACAACTGCATGATGTGGGAAATCCGAGAAAACCCAACAGAGCTCAACCAAGTTTGTGTAAAGTGCCGCACCATCCAGGACTTGCTTCAGCGATTAAGCCTGCTAGAAAGGAGCTGGAGGAAATGAGACAGCAACAGGAGCTTGAGGAGCTGACACACCCACAATTCATGGAAGTCTGCACCCTAGCAGACTGAAAGCCACCAGGGAGATGGAAGAGAGTCAAAACAGCTGGGTTCAAATAGGCAGAAGCAGGGAAAAAAAAGAAACTTCGTCAAACACAACCACCAGAAATCCAGACATCCAACACATTTGAGCCACTTCAACATTTAGATGACCAAAACCAACATCAAGAGAATGAAAGAAACAACACCCAGGACCCTATAAATAGTGCTGACCAGCCAGCAAAAAGAAGGAGGTCATGATTGTTGGGGACTCCATACTGAGAAACACAGCAAGTTCAGTTCGCAGTTTGGACCCCTTACTACAACAGTGTGCTGCCTTCCAGGAGCCTCTGTCAAGCACATCACTGAGAACGTGGACAGGCTCCTAGAACGAACTGGAGATGACCCGGTAGTAGTCGTCCACATTGGTACAAACAACATTGGAAGAGACAGGCCAAGATCCCTGCAGAACAAATTCAGAGAGCTAGGAAGGAAATTAAAAGACAAGACCAAAACTGTGGTATTTTCTGGGATACTGCCCGGCGCCTTGCAAAGGACCATATGGACAGCTGGAAATACAAAATCAAAATGCATGGCTGAAATCATGGTGCACACAGGAAGGCTTCACCTTTCTTGAACATTGGAGCACTTTCTACAACAAGGACTATCTATACAGGTGGGACGGACTGCACTTAAACAGAAAGGGAACCAATCTACTCGGAGAAAGGATCCTTCAGGCGGTACAGAAGCATTTAAACTAGAAAGGAAGGGGGGAGAAAACAAAAAACAGAAGGGAGACTACATCAAAACAAGGGCAACAACTCAGGTAAGACCACTATTAAATGTATTTATCTTAATGCTAGAAGTCTCAGAAACAAAATGTTAGAACTTGAAGCTACTGCACTAACAAGTAACTACGATGTGATAGGTGTTACAGAAACTTGGTTGTCTGAGAGTGATGGAGACGAATATAATATCAGTGGGTACACACTGTATAGGAAAGACAGGCAGGACAGAAGAGGCGGGGGTAGCGCTATACATAAGAAATAGCCTTGAAGCCCAGGTGTTAAATCAGGACAAAAGAAAACAATGCAGAATCAATATGGGTCAGAATAATGGACACAAATTCAAAGGGCATAATAATAGGAGCATGCTATAGACCGCCAAATTCAGGCGCTGAGCAAAATAATCTGTTGTACAATGACATTAGAAATGCGTGTAGAAAGGAGAAGCCATACTAATGGGGGATTTCAACTTCCCCTGTATAAAATGGGAAAACCCGATGGGGGCACGGACGGACGAAATTGAAATGGTGGAAATGACAAATGACTGCTTCCTAACGCATAATTTGTCAAGGCACCGACTAGAGGGGAGGCATGCCTTGATTTAGTCTTTTCAAATAATGAAGACAGAATAACTAAAACAGAGGTCAGAGAGCCATTGGCAAACTCAGACCACAACATGGTCTCATTTGAAATATTTTTAAAACCCCAAAAGTAATGACTAAAGCTAAGGTTTACAATTTTAGAAAAGCAAACTATGAAGGTATGAAACGGAGACTAACAGAAGTAGATTGGAGTAAAATAGAAAACATCCACAGAAAAAGGGTGGCTGTCTTTTAAAAATGTAGTACTAGAGGCACAAAACAATTACATCCCAAAAGTAGACAAATCTAAATCTAAAACAAAATGGCCAAAATGGTTTAATAGATCAATTAAAAAAAATATTCAAAATAAAAAAGGCACTTTACAGAGCGTTTAAAAGGGACCAAAAACAAAGCACACAGAAAGAGTACTTGGAACTGCAAACACAAGTCAAAAAGGAAGTTAGAAAGGCCAAGAGAGAGATAGAAATCAATATTGCTAAGGGGGCTAAACCAATTCCAAAATGTTTTTCCAATATTATAACAGCAAGAGAACATTCAAAGAGGAGGTTAAATGTCTAAGAGACACAAATGGCAAAATCATAGATGAAGAAAAAAAAATAGCAAATATATTAAATGATTACTTTTCACAGGTTTTTTTTTACAAAGGAGGACACGGACAACATGCCCCCACATGTCGACCTGTTCCTATCCAGTTTTAAATAACTTTAGCATAACAGAGGCAGAAGTGTTAAAGGGACTAGGAGCTCTTAAAATAAACAAATCCCTGGGCCAGATGAGATCCTCCCAATAGTACTCAAAGAAATGAAAGAAGTTCTTTACAAGCCGCTAACCAAGATCATGCAACAGTCTCTTGACACAGGGGTTGTACCGACAGACTGGAAAATAGCAAGCGTAATACCGATCCACAAAAAGGAGACAAAACTGAACCAGGTAACTACAGACCAATAAGCCTGACTTCTATTATATGTAAACTTATGGAAACTATAATAAGATCCAAAATGGAAAATTACCTATATGGTAACAATATCCTGGGTGACAGCCAGCATGGTTTTAGGAAAGGGAGATCATGTCTAACTAACCTACTTGACTTTTTTTGAGGATGCAACATTGAAAATGGACAACTGCAAAGCATACGACATGGTCTATTTAGATTTCCAGAAAGCTTTTGACAAAGTCCCGCATAAAAAGATTAATTCTCAAACTGAGCATGGTAGGGATTCAAGGAAATGCATGCACATGGATTAGGGAGTGGTTAACATGTAGAAAACAGAAAGTACTGATTAGAGGAGAAACCTCGAAATGGAGTGAGGTAACCAGTGGTGTACCACAGGGATCAGTATTAGGTCCTCTGCTATTCCTAATCTACATTAATGATTTAGACTCTGATATAGTAAGCAAACTCGTTAAATTTGCAGACGACACAAAAAATAGGAGGAGTGGCAGACACTGTTGAAGCAGCAAAGGTCATTCAAAATGATCTAGACCGCATTCAAAATTGGGCAGACACATGGCAAATGAAATTTAATAGAGAAAAGTGTAAAGTATTGCATGCGGGCAATAAAAATGTTCATTATAAATATCATATGGGAGATAGTGAAATTGAAGAAGGAACTATGAAAAAGACCTAGGAGTTTATGTTGACTCAGAAATGTCTTCATCTAGACAATGTGGGGAAGCTATAAAAAAGGCTAACAAGATGCTTGGATATATTGTGAGAAGTGTTGAATTTAAATCAAGGGAAGTAATGTTAAAACTCTACAATGCATTAGTAAGACCTCACCTAGAATATTGTGTTCAGTTCTGGTCACCTCGTTACAAAAAGGATATTGCTGCTCTAGAAAGAGTGCAAAGAAGAGCAACCAGAATTATCCCGGTTTTAAAAGGCATGTCGGTATGCAGACAGGCTAAAAAAAGATTGAATCTATTCAGTCTTGAACAAAGAAGACTACTGCGGCGATCTGATTCAAACATTCAAAATCCTAAAAGGTATAGACAATGTCAACCCGGGGACTTCTTTGACTTGAAAAAAGAAAAAAAGGACCAGGGGTCATAAATGGAGATTAGATAAAGGGGCATTCAGAACAGAAAATAGGAGGCACTTTTTTACACAGAGAATTGTGAGGGTCTGGAACCAACTCCCAGTAATGTTGTTGAAGCTGACACCCTGGGATCCTTCAAGAAGCTGCTTGATGAGATTCTGGGATCAATAAGCTACTAACAACCAAACGAGCAAGATGGGCTGAATGGCCTCCTCTCGTTTGTAAACTTTCTTATGTTCTTATGTTCTTATGGGCATGCATTTACCACATGACCACTGGCATGCATTTTGTGACATGACCACGGGCATCCATTTCGTGACATGACCACGGGCATGCATTTCGTAACATGACAAGATTCATGCATTTCGTGACATGACCACGGACATGCATTTTTGTGAACCACGGGTAGCATTTCGTGACATAGCCACGGGCATGCATTCCGTGACATGACTACGGGCATGCATTTCGTGACATGACCACGGGCATGCATTTCGTGAAATGTCCACGGGCCTGCATTTTGTGACATGGTCAGGGGCATGCATTTCGTGACATGACCATGGGCATGCATTTCGTGACATGACCACGGTTAGCATTTCGTGACATAGCCACGGGCATGCATTCCGTGACATGACCACGGGCATGCATTTTGTAACATGACCACTGGCATGCATTTGACACATGGTCCACGGGCATGCATTTTGTGACATGGCCACGGGCATGCATTTTGTGACATGACCACAGGCATGCATTTCGTGACATGACCACAGGCATGCATTTCGTGACATGACATGCATTTACGGACATGCATTTCATTGACATGACCACGGGCATGCATTTGTGACATGGCCACGGGCATGCATTTCGTGACATGACCACTGGCATGCATTTCGTAACATGGCCAAGGGCATGCATTTTGTGACATGGCCACGGGCATGCATTTTGTGACATGACCATGGGCATGCATTTAAGTGACATGACCACGGGCATGCATTTCGTGACATGACCACTAGCATGCATTTCGTGACATGACCACTGGCATGCATTTCGTAACATGATGAAGGGCATGCATTTCGTGATATGACCACGGGCATGCTCTTTGTGACATGGCAATTGTCATGCATTTAGTGACATGGCCACGGGCATGCATTCCGTGACATGACCATGGACATGCATTTCGTGACATGACCACGGGCATGCATTTTGTGACATGACCACGGGCATGCATTTCGTGACATGTCCACGGGCCTGCATTTTGTGACATGGTCAGGGGCATGCATTTCGTGACATGACCATGGGCATGCATTTCCACGGACATGACCACGGGCATGCATTTCGTGACATGGCCATGGGCATGCATTTCATGACATGACCACGGGCATGCATTTCGTGACATGACCACGAGCATGCGTTTCGTGACATAACCACTGGCATGCATTTCGTAACATGGCGAAGGGCACGCATTTCGTGATATGACCACGGGCATGCTCTTTGTGACATGGCAATTGTCATGCATTTAGTGACATGGCCACGGGCATGCATTCCGTGACATGACCATGGGCATGCATTTCGTGACATGTCCACGGGCCTGCATTTTGTGACATGGTCAGGGGCATGCATTCCGTGACATGACCACGGGCATGCATTTCGTGACATGACCACGGGCATGCATTTCGTGACATGGCCATGGCCATGCATTTCATGACATGACCACGGGCATGCATTTCGTGACATGACCACGAGCATGCATTTCGTGACATGACCACGGGCATGCATTTCGTAACATGGTGAAGGGCATGCATTTCGTGATATGAGCACGGGCATGCTTTTTGTGACATGGCAATTGTCATGCATTTAGTGACATGGCCACGGGCATGCATTCCGTGACATGACCATGGACATGCATTTCGTGACATGACCACGGGCATGCATTTTGTGACATGACCACGGGCTTCCATTTCGTGACATGGCCACGGCATGCATTCCGTGACATGACTACGGGCATGCATTTCGTGACCATGGCATGCATTTGTGCATGGCACGGGCATGCATTTCGTGACATGGCTACTTGCATGCATTTCGTGAAATTTCCACGGGCCTGCATTTTGTTACATGGTCAGGGGCATGCATTTCGTGACATGACCATGGGCATGCATTCATGACATGACCACGGGACATGCATTTTCGTGACATGACCACGGGCATGCATTCCGTGACATGACCACGGGCATGCATTTTGTAACATGGTCATGGGCATGCATTTCGTGACATGACCACGGGCATGCATTTCGTGACATGACCACGGGCATGCATTTTGTGATATGGCCACGGGCATGCATTTTGTGACATGACCACGGGCATGCATTTCGTGACATGACCACGGACATGCATTTAAATTCACATGACCACTGGCATGCATTTCGTAACATGGCGAAGGGCATGCATTTTGTGATATGACCACGGGCATGCTCTTTGTGACATGGCAATTGTCATGCATTTAGTGACATGACCACGGGCATGCATTCCGTGACATGACCATGGGCATGCATTTCGTGACATGTCCACGGGCCTGCATTTTGTGACATGGTCAGGGGCATGCATTTCGTGACATGACCATGGGCATGCATTTCGTGACATGACCACGGGCATGCATTTTGTGACATGACCATGGGCATGCATTTCATGACATGACCACGGGCATGCATTTCGTGACATGACCACGAGCATGCATTTCGTGACATAACCACTGGCATGCATTTCGTAACATGGCGAAGGGCATGCATTTCGTGATATGACCACGGGCATGCTCTTTGTGACATGGCAATTGTCATGCATTTAGTGACATGGCCACGGGCATGCATTCCGTGACATGACCATGGGCATGCATTTCGTGACATGTCCACGGGCCTGCATTTTGTGACATGGTCAGGGGCATGCATTCCGTGACATGACCATGGGCATGCATTTCGTGACATGACCACGGGCATGCATTTCGTGACATGGCCATGGCCATGCATTTCGTGACATGACCACGGGCATGCATTTCGTGACATGACCACGAGCATGCGTTTCGTGACATAACCACTGGCATGCATTTCGTAACATGGTGAAGGGCATGCATTTCGTGATATGACCACGGGCATGCTTTTTGTGACATGGCAATTGTCATGCATTTAGTGACATGGCCACGGGCATGCATTCCGTGACATGACCATGGACATGCATTTCGTGACATGACCACGGGCATGCATTTTGTGACATGACCACGGGCTTCCATTTCGTGACATGGCCACGGGCAGCATTTCGTAACATGACAACATTCAGCATTTCGTGACATGACCACGGACATGCATTTCGTGACATGAACACGGGTAGCATTTCGTGACATAGCCACGGGCATGCATTCCGTGACATGACCACGGGCATGCATTTCGTGACATGGCTACTTGCATGCATTTTGTGAAATGTCCACGGGCCTGCATTTTGTGACATGGTCAGGGGCATGCATTTCGTGACATGACCATGGGCATGCATTTCGTGACATGACCACGGGTAGCATTTCGTGACATAGCCACGGGCATGCATTTTGTGACATGGCCACTGGCATGCATTTCGTGACATGACACTGGCATGCATTCGTGACATAGCATTTTTCAGAATGGCCACGGGCATGCATTTTGTGATATGGCCACGGGCATGCATTTCGTGACATGACCACAGGCATGCATTTCGTGACATGACATGACCACGGGCATGCATTTCGTAACATGACCACGGGCATGCATTTGTGACATGGCCACGAGCATGCATTTCGTGACATGACCACTGGCATGCATTTCGTGACATGGCGACGGGCATGCATTTCGTGACATGACCACGGGCATGCATTCCGTGACATGACCACGGGCATGCATTTCGTGACATGACCACGGGCATGCATTTCGTGACATGACAACGGGCATGCATTTCGTGACATGGCTACTTGCATGCATTTCGTGACATGTCCACAGGCCTGCATTTTGTGACATGGTCAGGGGCATGCATTTCGTGACATGACCATGGGCATGCATTTCGTGACATGACCACGGGCATGCATTTCGTGACATGACCACGGGCATGCATTTCGTGACATAACCACTGGCATGCATTTCGTAACATGGCGAAGGGCATGCATTTTGTGATATGACCACGGGCATGCTTTTTGTGACATGGCAATTGTCATGCATTTAGTGACATGGCCACGGGCATGCATTCCGTAACATGACCACGGGCATGCATTAAGTGACATGACCACAGGCATGCATTCCGTGAAATGACCACGGGCATGCATTTCGTGACATGACCACGGGCAGCATTTCGTGACATGGCCACGGGCATGCATTCTGTGACATGGCCACGGGCATGCATTTCGTAACATGACCACTGGCATGTATTTGTGACATGACTACTAGCATGCATTTCATGACATGACGAAGGGCATGCATTTCGTGATATGACCACGGGCATGCTCTTTGTGACATGGCAATTGTCATGCATTTAGTGACATGGCCACGGGCATGCATTTAGTGACATGACCACGGGCATGCATTCGTGACATGTCCACGGGCATGCATTTTGTGACATGGTCACGGGCATGCATTCCGTGACATGACCATGGGCATGCATTTCGTGACATGTCCACGGGCCTGCATTTTGTGACATGGTCAGGGGCATGCATTCCGTGACATGACCATGGGCATGCATTTCGTGACATGACCACGGGCATGCATTTCGTGACATGGCCATGGGCATGCATTTCATGACATGACCACGGGCATGCATTTCGTGACATGACCACGAGCATGCGTTTCGTGACATAACCACTGGCATGCATTTCGTAACATGGTGAAGGGCATGCATTTCGTGATATGACCACGGGCATGCTTTTTGTGACATGGCAATTGTCATGCATTTAGTGACATGGCCACGGGCATGCATTCCGTGACATGACCATGGACATGCATTTCGTGACATGACCACGGGCATGCATTTTGTGACATGACCACGGGCATGCATTTTATGACATGACCACGGGCTTCCATTTTGTGACATGGCCACGGGCATGCATTTAAATAACATGACAACATTCAGCATTTCGTGACCACGGACATGCATTTCACATGAACATGGTAGCATTTCGTGACATGACCACGGGCATGCATTTGTGATGACCACGGGCATGCATTTCGTGGACATGACCACTTGCATGCATTTCGTGAAATGTCCACGGGCCTGCATTTTGTGACATGGTCAGGGGCATGCATTTCGTGACATGACCATGGGCATGCATTTCGTGACATGAACACTGGTAGCATGTCGTGACATGGCCACGGGCATGCATTCCGTGACATGACCACGGGCATGCATTTCGTGACATGGCCACTTGCATGCATTTCGTGACATGTCCACGGGCCTGCATTTTGTGACATGGTCACGGGCATGCATTTCGTGACATGACCACGGGCATGCATTCCGTGACATGACCACGGGCATGCATTTTGTAACATGGCCACTGGCATGCATTTCGTGACATGGCCACGGGCATGCATTTCGTGACATGGCCACGGGCATGCATTTTGTGATATGACCACGGGCATGCATTTCGTGACATGACCACGGGCATGCATTTTGTGACATGACCACGGACATGCATTTCGTGACATGACCACTGGCATGCATTTCATAACATGGCCGCAGGGCATGCATTTCGTGATATGACCACGGGCATGCTTTTGTGACATGGCAATTGTCATGCATTTAGTGACATGGCCACGGGCATGCATTCCGTGACATGACCATGGGCATGCAATTCGTGACATGTCCACGGGCCTGCATTTTGTGACATGGTCATGGGCATGCATTTCGTGACATGACCATGGGCATGCATTTCGTGACATGACCACGGGCATGCATTTCGTGACATGACCATGGGCATGCATTTCGTGACATGACCACGGGCATGCATTTCGTGACAGGGCTACTTGCATGCATTTCGAGACATGTCCACGGGCCTGCATTTTGTGACATGGTCAGGGGCATGCATTTCGTGACATGACCATGGGTATGCATTTCGTGACATGACCACGGGCATGCATTTCGTGACATGACCACGAGCATGCGTTTCGTGACATAACCACTGGCATGCATTTCGTAACATGGCGAAGGGCATGCATTTTGTGATATGACCACGGGCATGCTTTTTGTGACATGGCAATTGTCATGCATTTAGTGACATGGCCACGGGCATGCATTCCGTAACATGACCACGGGCATGCATTAAGTGACATGACCACAGGCATGCATTCCGTGAAATGACCACGGGCATGCATTTCGTGACATGACCATGGGCATGCATTTCGTGACATGGCCACGGGCATGCATTCTGTGACATGACCACGGGCATGCATTTGTGAACATGACCACTGGCATGCATTTCATGACATTTTTTTTGTGACATGACCACGGGCATGCATTTTGTGACATGGCAATTGACATGCATTTCGTGACATGACCACGGGCATGCATTTTGTGACATGACCATGGGCATGCATTTCCACGGGACCATGGGCATGCATTTTGTGACATGGCAATTGGCATGCATTTAGTGACATGGCCATGGGCATGCATTCCGTGACATGACCATGGGCATGCATTTTGTGACATGGTCCATGCATTTCGGACATGACCATGCATGCATTTTGTGTCATGACCAGGGGCATGCATTTTCGTGACATGGCCATGGGCATGCATTTCAATGACATGACCACGGGCATGCATTTTGTGACATGACCAGGGGCATGCATTTCGTGACATGACCACGGGCATGCATTTCGTGACATGGTGACGGGCATGCATTTTTGATATGACCACGGGCATGCCATGACATGCAATTTCATGACATGACCACGGGCATGCATTTCGTGACATGACCACGGGCATGCATTTCCAGTGACAAAACCACTGGCATGCATTTAAGTAACATGGTGAAGGGCATGCATTTAATGTGATGACCACGGGCATGCATTTTTGACATGACCACGGGCAATTTTCATGCATTTATTTCGTGACATGACCATGGGGCATGCATTCCGTGACATGACCATGGACATGCATTTTGTGACATGACCACGGGCATGCATTTTGTGACATGACCACGGGCATGCATTTCGGACATGACCACGGGCATGCATTTCGTGAACATGACAATGACATATTCAGGCATGCATTTCGTGACATGACCACGGGCATGCATTTCATGACATGAACACGGGCATGCATTCGTGACATGACCATGGGCATGCATTTTGTTACATGACCACGGGCATGCATTTCGTGACATGGCCACGGGCATGCATTTCGTGAAATGACCACGGGCATGCATTTTGTGACATGGGGCATGCATTTCGTGACATGACCACGGGCATGCATTTTGTGACATGACCACGGGCATGCATTTCGTGACATAGCCACGGGCATGCATTTTGTGACATGACCACGGGCATGCATTTTGTGACATGACCACTGGGCATGCATTTTTTGACATGGCCACTGGCATGCATTTCGTGACATGGCCACGGGCATGCATTTTGTGACATGGCCATGGGCATGCATTTTGTGACATGACCACGGGCATGCATTTTTGTCATGGCCACTTCATGCATTTAGTGACATGGCCACGGGCATGCATTTTGTGACATGACCACGGGCATGCATTTCGTGACATGACCACGGGCATGCATTTTGTGACATGACCACGGGCATGCATTTCGTGACATGACCATGGGCATGCATTTCGTGACATGACCACGGGCATGCATTTCGTGACATGACCACGGGCATGCATTTTGTGACATGACCACTGGCATGCATTTCGTGACATGACAACGGGCATGCATTTCGTGACATGGGCCACTTGGCATGCTTTTCGTGACATGTCCATGGGCATGCATTTTGTGACATGGTCAGGGGCATGCATTTCGTGACATGACCATGGGCATGCATTTCGTGACATGACCACGGGCATGCATTTCGTGACATGACCACGGGCATGCATTTCGTGACATAACCACTGGCATGCATTTAAAAATGGCGGGCGGGGCATGCATTTTCATGACATGACCACGGGCATGCATTTTGTGACATGGCAATTGTCATGCATTTAGTGACATGGCCACGGGCATGCATTCCGTGACATGACCACGGGCATGCATTTCGTGACATGGCCACAGGCATGCATTTTGTGAAATGACCATGCGGGCATGCATTTTTCGTGACATGACCACGGGCATGCATTTCGTGACATGACCACGGGCATGCATTTTGTGACATGACCACGGGCATGCATTTAATGACATGACCACGGGCATGCATTTGACGGGCATGACATGGTCGGGCATGCATTTCGTGACATGACCACGGGCATGCATTTTGTGACATGGTCACGGCATGCATTTTGTGACATGGCCATGGGCATCCATTTCATGTGACATGACCACGGGCATGCATTTTTGTGACATGACCACGGCATGCATTTCGTGACATGACCACAGGCATGCATTTCATGACATGACCACTGGCATGCATTTTCGTGACATGACCACATTCATGCATTTTGTGACATGACCACGGGCATGCATTTTTGTGACATGGCCATTGGCATGCATTTAGTGACATGGCCCACGGGCATGCATTCCGTGACATGACCACGGGCATGCATTTTTGTGACATGACCACGGGCATGCATTTCGTGACATGACCACGGACATGCATTTCGTGACATGACCACGGGCATGCATTTCGTGACATGACCACGGGCATGCATTCTGTGACATGACCACGGGCATGCATTTCGTGACATGACCACGGGCATGCATTTCGTGACATGGCTAGTGCATGCATTTCGTGACATGACCACGGGCATGCATTTTGTGACATGGTCATTGGGCATGCATTTTGTGACATGACCACGGGCATGCATTTCGTGACATGACCACGGGCATGCATTTTTGACATGACCACGGGCATGCATTTTGTGACATGACCACGGGCATGCATTTTGTGACATGACCACGGGCATGCATTTCGTGACATGACCACGGGCATGCATTTTTGACATGACCATGGGCATGCATTTCATGACATGACCACGGCATGCATTTTGTGACATGACCACGAGCATGCATTTTATGTGACATGACCACGGGCATGCATTTTGTGACATGGCCAAGGGCATGCATTTCGTGATATGACCACGGGCATGCTTTTTGTGACATGGCAATTGTCATGCATTTAGTGACATGGCCACGGGCATGCATTTCGTGACATGACCATGGGCATGCATTTCGTGACATGACCACGGGCATGCATTTTGTGACATGGTCAGGGCATGCATTTCGTGACATGACCATGGGCATGCATTTCGTGACACCACGGGCAAAGCATTTTGTGACATGGCCATGGGCATGCATTTCATGACATGACCACGGGCATGCATTTATATGACCACGGGCATGATATGACCACGAGCATGCATTTCGTGACATGGCCACTGGCATGCATTTCGTACCATGGCGAAGGCATGCGGGATATGACCATTTCTCTTTGTGACATGGCACGGGCATGCATTTTAAATGACATGACCACGGGCATGCATTCCGTGACATGACCATGGGCATGCATTTCATGACATGACCACGGGCATGCATTTTGTGACATGGTCAGGGCATGCATTTAATGACATGACCAAAGGCATTTATTTAGATTTGGCCAAAATGCATTTTGACATGACCCGGCATGCATTTATTGACATGACCACGCATGCATTTTTCAATGACCACTGGCATGCATTTTGTGACATGACCACTGGCATGCATTTCGTGACAAGAATGCATTGGCATGCATAAACATGGATTTAAATCATGAATGCATTTCGCAAAATGACCATGGGCATTATTTTTGACATGACCTAGAATAGCATGCATTTCGTGACATGACCAAAAGGACATGCATTTTGTGACATAACACAGGTATGCATTTCCACCACCAAATATGCATTTGTGACATGGTAAAAGCATTTTGTGATTCATGACCACATTAATGATTTCGTGACATGACCAATAGGCATGCATTTTTGTGACATGGCCAATTTAACATGCATTTCGTGACAAAAATAGCATGCATTCGTGACATGACCACAGGCATGCATTCATTCAAAATGACCACGGGCATGCATTTTTTAAAATTGACCACAGGCATGCATTTGCAAAATGAAATTTAATATGCATTTCTTGACATGACCACTTGCATGCATTGGATTGACATAAAAATGTGCATTATTTGACATGACCAGGGCTATGCATTGTAAAATGGCCACAATGCATGCATTTTGATGACATGACCACGGGCATGCATTTTGTGACATGACCACGGGCATGCATTCGTGACATGGCCACGGGCATTTTTCGTGACATGACCACGGGCATGCATTTTGTTACATGACCATGGGCATGCAGACAGTTTTGACATGACCACGGGCATGCATTTCGTGACATGACCAGGGCGGGCATGCATTTTATTCAAACCTGACCACATGGCATTGTGCATTTTTGTGACATGGCCACTGGCATGCATTTGGTGACAAAACCACGGGCATGCATTTTTTGACATGACCAGGCATGCATTTTGTGACATGACCACGGCATGCATTTAAACATTCATGGGCATGTTTTGTGACATGACCACGGGCATGCATTTCGTGACATGACCATTCATGGGATCAGTCATGAATTTTGTGGGCATGATTCGTGAATGGGCATGCATTCAAACATGACCACGGGCATGCATTTTCTGACATGACCAATGGCATGCATTTCGTGACATGACCACGGGCATGCATTTTGTGACATATGACCATGGGCATGCATTTCATGACATGACCATTGGGCATGCATTTCGTGACATGACCACGGGCATGCAATTAGTGACATGACCACTGGCATGCATTTTGTAACATGGTGAAGGGCATGCATTTTGTGATATGACCCGGGCATGCATTTTGTGACATGACCATGGGCATGCATTAAGTGACATGACCACGGGCATGCATTCCGTGACATGACCATGGGCATGCATTTCGTGACATGTCCACGGGCCTGCATTTTGTGACATGGTCCAGGGGCATGCATTTGTTCTGACATGACCATGGGCATGCATTTCGTGACATGACCACGGGCATGCATTTTGACCATGGGCATTATTTGGCATGACATGGGCATGCATTCATGACATGACCACGGGCATGCATTTCGTGACATGACCACGAGCATGCGTTTCGTGACATAACCACTGGCATGCATTTCGTAACATGGTGAAGGGCATGCATTTCGTGATATGACCACGGGCATGCTTTTTGTGACATGGCAATTGTCATGCATTTAGTGACATGGCCACGGGCATGCATTCCGTGACATGACCATGGACATGCATTTCGTGACATGACCACGGGCATGCATTTTGTGACATGGCAATTGTCATGCATTTCGTGACATGGCCACGGGCATGCATTTTGTGACATGACAACATTCAGCATTTCGTGACATGACCACGGGCATGCATTTCATGACATGAACACGGGTAGCATTTCGTGACATAGCCACGGGCATGCATTCCGTGACATGACCACGGGCATGCATTTCGTGACATGGCTACTTGCATGCATTTCGTGAAATGTCCACGGCCTGCATTTTGTGACATGGTCATGGCATTTATTTGACATGACCATGGGCATGCATTTTGTGACATGACCATTTAGCATTTCGTGACATGACCATTGGCATGCATTTTGTGACATGACCACGGGCATGCATTCCGTGACATGACCATGGGCATGCATTTCGTGACATGACCACATGCATTTTGTGACATGGTCCACGGGCATGCATTTTGTGACATGGCCACGGGCATGCATTTCGTGACAATGACCACAGGGCATGCATTTTGTGACATGACCACGGGCATGCATTTCGTGACATGACCACGGGCATGCATTTAAACATGACCACGGGCATGCATTTTTGTGACATGACCACTGGCATGCATTTAAATGACATGACCACGGGCATGCATTTTGTGACATGACCACGGGCATGCATTTTGTGACATGGTCACGGGCATGCATTTTGTGACATGACCACGGGCATGCATTTAGTGACATGACCATGGGCATGCATTTAGTGACATGACACGGGCATGCATTTCGTGACATGACCACTGGCATGCATTTCGTGACATGACCACGGGCATGCATTTAAACGACATGACCACGGGCATGCATTTTGTGACATGGCCATTGTTCAAGCATTTCGTGACATGACCACGGGCATGCATTTTTGGTGACATGACCACGGGCATGCATTTTCGTGACATGACCACGGGCATGCATTTCGTGACATGACCACGAGGCATGCATTTCGTGACATGACCACGGGCATGCATTTTGTGACATGACCACGGGCATGCATTTTGTGACATGGCCATTATCATGCATTTGTGACATGACCACGGGCATGCATTTTGTGACATGACCACGGGCATGCATTTCGTGACATGACCACGGGCATGCATTTTCATGACATGACCATGGGCATGCATTTTTGTGACATGACCACGGGCATGCATTTCGTGACATGGTCAGGGGCATGCATTTTGTGACATGACCATGGGCATGCATTTCGTGACATGACCACGGCATGCATTTAGTGACATGACCACTGGCATGCATTTCGTGACATGACCAGGGCATGCATTTTGTGACATGGTCACGGGCATGCATTTCAATGACATGACCACGGGCATGCATTTACGTGACATGACCACGGGCATGCATTTTGTGACATGGGCATGCATTTCGTGACATGACCACGAGCATGCATTTCGTGACATGACCACGGGCATGCATTTAGACATGACCACGGGCATGCATTTCGTGACATGACCACGGGCATGCATTTCGTGACATGACCACGGGCATGCATTTCGTGACATGACCAGGGCATGCATTTTCGTGACATGACCACGGGCATGCATTTGATGACATGACCACATTCATGCATTTTGTGACATGACCATGGGCATGCATTTTGTGACATGGTCACGGGCATGCATTTCGTGACATGGCAATTGTCATGCATTTAATGACATGACCACGGGCATGCATTTTGTGACATGACCACAGGCATTTCGTGACATTCAGGGCATGATTTGTGATGACCACGGGCATGCATTTCGTGACATGACCACGGCATGCATTTCATGACATGACCACGGGCATGCATTTAAAACATGACCACGGGCATGCATTTCGACATGACCACGGGCATGCATTTCGTGACATGACCACGGGCATGCATTTCGTGACATGGCCACGGCATGCATTTTGTGACATGGTCACGGGCATGCATTTTGTGACATGACCAGGGCATCCATTTCGTGACATGACCACGGGCATGCATTTTCGTGACATGGCCACAGGCATGCATTTGTGACATGACCACGGCATGCATTTTGTGACATATGACCACGGGCATGCATTTTATGACATGACCAGCGGCATTTAATAGACATGGCCACGGGCATGCATTCGTTGTGACATGACCACTGGCATGTATTTTCGTGACATGACCACGAGCATGCATTTTGTGACATGACCACGGGCATGCATTTTAAAACATGACCATGGGCATGCATTTCGTGATATGACCACGGGCATGCATTCTTTGTGACATGAACATTTGTTTCGTGACATGGCCACGGGCATGCATTTTGTGACATGACCACTGGCATGCATTTCGTGACATGTCCACGGGCCTGCATTTTGTGACATGGTCACGGGCATACATTTTGTGACATGACCATGGGCATGCATTTCGTGACATGACCACGGGCATGCATTTCGTGACATGACCACGGGCATGCATTTCCTGACATGACCACGGGCATGCATTTCGTGAAATGACCACGGCATGCATTTTCGCATTTTAGTGACATGACCACTGGCATGCATTTCGTGACATGACCAAGGGCATGCATTTTTTTGTGATATGACCACATGCATTTCGCACTTTTTTGTGACATGACCACGGGTCATGCATTTAGTGACATGGCCCCCGGGCATGCATTCCGTGACATGACCATGGGCATGCATTTCGTGACATGACCACGGGCATGCATTTTGTGACATGGCCATGGGCATGCATTTTCGTGACATGCACCACGGGCATGCATTTTTTGACATGACCATCCCGCATGCATTTATGACATGACCACGGGCATGCATTTCGTGACATGACCACGGGCATGCATTTCGTGACATGACCACGGGCATGCATTTCGTGACATGACCACGGGCATGCATTTCATGACATGACCACGGGCATGCATTTTGTGACATGACCATGGGCATGCATTTCGTGACATGACCACGGGCATGCATTTAAGTGACATGACCATGGGCATGCATTTTTGTGACATGACCACGGGCATGCATTTTGTGACATAGCCACAGGCATGCATTTTGTGACATGACCATGGGCATGCATTTTGTGACGACCATGGGCATGCATTTCATTGACATCATGACAGGGCCTGCATTTGTGACATGGTCAGGGGCATGCATTTCCACGTGACATGACCACGGGCATGCATTTCGTGACATGACCACGGGCATGCATTTCATCACATGACCACGGGCATGCATTTTGTGACATGGACACGGGCATGCATTTCGTGACATGACCGTGGGCATGCATTTCGTGACATGACCACTGGCATGCATTTCGTGATGCATTACTGGGCATGCATTTTGATATGACCAGCGGAAATTTTGTGACATGGCCACTGGCATGCATTTTGTGACATGGCCACGGGCATGCATTCGTGACATGACCATGGGCATGCATTTCGTGACATGAAAACGTGTCATGCATTTAGTGACATGGTCACGGGCATGCATTCGAACATGACCATGGGCATGCATTTTGTGACATGACCACGGGCATGCATTTATTGACATGACAAAGGGCATGCATTTCGTGACATGACCACGGGCATGCATTTCGTGACATGAAAGGGCATAGATTTCGTGACATGACCACGGGCATGCATTCCGTGACATGACCACGGGCATGCATTTAAAGACATGACCACGGGCATGCATTTCGTGACATAATCCACGGGCATGCATTTTGTGACATGGTCACTGGCATGCATTTCGTGACATGACCACGGGCATGCATTTTCGTGACATGGGGCATGCATTTGTGACATGAACACGGGTATGCATTTAGTGACATGACCACGGGCATGCATTCCGTGACATGACCACGGGCATGCATTTCGTGACTTATGACCGGGGGCATTATGACCCCGCATTTTAGTGTGACATGACCACGGGCATGCATTTCGTGACATGGCCACGGGCATGCATTTTTGTGATATGACCACGGGCATGCATTTCGTGACATGACCACAGACCATTTCGTGACATGGCCAGCATTTTCGTGACATGACCACGGGCATGCATTTGTGACATGACCACGGGCATGCATTTTCGTGACATGAGCCACGGGCATGCATTTCATGACATGACCACGGGCATGCATTTTGTGACATGACCACGGCATGCATTTCGTGACATGACCATGGGCATGCATTTCGTGGCACATGACCACGGGCATGCATTCGTGACATGACCACGGGCATGCATTTTGTGACATGACCATGGGCATACATTTCGTGACATGACCAATTTCATGCATTTCGTGACATGAACACGGGCATGCATTTCGTGTGACATGACCATGGGCATGCATTTCGTGACATGACCACGGGCATGCATTTCGTGACATGACCACGGGCATGCATTTCGTGACATGACCACGGGCATGCATTTCGTGACATGTCCACGGGCCTGCATTTTGTGACATGGTCAGGGGCATGCATTTCGTGACCATGGGCATGCATTTTCATTGACATACCGGGGCATGCATTCGTGACATGACATGGGCATGCATTCGTGACATGACCACGGGCATGCATTTTGTGACATGGTCACGGGCATGCATTTTGTGACATGTCCACGGGCATGCATTCCGTGACATGACCACGGGCATGCATTTCGTGACATGACCACGGGCCTGCATTTCGTGACATGGTCACTGGCATGCATTTCCGTGACATGACCACGGGCATGCATTTCGTGACATGACCACGGGCATGCATTTTGTGACATGGCCACTGGCATGCATTTCGTGACATGACCACGGCATGCATTTCGTAACATGACCACGGGCATGCATTTGTGACATGGCCACAGGCATGCATTTGTGACATATGACCACGGGCATGCATTTCGTGACATGACCACTGGCATGCATTTTGACATGACCACGGGCATGCATTTTAGTGACATGACCACGGGCATGCATTTTGTGACATGACCACGGGCATGCATTTCGTGACATGACCACGGGCATGCATTTTGTGACATGGCCACGGGCATGCATTTTCGTGACATGAATGGGGCATGCATTTCGTGACATGACCACGGGCATGCATTTTGTGACATGACCATGGGCATGCATTTCATGACATGACCACTGGCATGCATTTTGTGACATGACCATGGGCATGCATTTTGTGACATGGTCAGGGGCATGCATTTGTGACATGACCACTGGCATGCATTTCATACATGGTCAGGGGCCTGTATTTGTGACATGACCATCTGGCATGCATTTTCCTGACATGACCACGGCATGCATTTAAATGACATGGCCTACGGGCATGCATTTCGTGATATATCCACGGGCATGCATTTTGTGACATGACCACTGGCATGCATTTCGTGACATGACCACGAGCATGCATTTCGTGACATGACCACGGCATGCATTTAAATAACGGCCACGGGCATGCATTTGTGACATAGCAGTTGGCATGCATTTAGTGACATGGCCACGGGCATGCATTTAGTAACATGACGGGGCATGCATTTCCTGTTATGACCCGCGGGCCTGCATTTGTGACATTTTGTGGCATGCATTTAGTGACATGGCCATGCCGTTCGACATGGCCACGGGCATTTCCGTGACATGACCGCGGGCATGCATTTGTGACATGACCACGGTTTGCATTTCTGACATGAACACGGGCATGCATTTCGTGACATAGCCACGGGCATGCATTCCATTGACAGCGTGTAGAGCGACAGCGTGTGGGCGACATCGTGGGAGAGAGTACAGTCGTGGACAAGTACAAGCGCAGTTAGAAGCAGAAAGAGATTACATCTTTAAATCTGGGTTAGCACATCAGAAAACATTGCAACAAAGCCTTGCAGCCTGCGTGTATTTTTCTGATAAGCGTGCTTCGAACAGCTGATTCAAATCCGCGGCGTTCTGGGACACGGGGAGGCGAACACGCAGCACAAACACAAATGGAAACCGAGCAGGCAGTCTTCCTGGCGACAGCGTGTGGAGCTGTTTGCTCGTGGGAGAATACAGTCGTGGACAAGTACAGCGCGGTTAAACGGTTTGAAAAGCAGGTTGACAGCTGCAGAAGCTACACTAAACAAAAAAATGGTCTTCAAGCCAGTAATCTGTGACAACTGCATGATGAAATCGAAAACCAACAAGAGCTCAGCAAAGTTTGTGTAAAGTGCCACTTCCATCAGGACTTGCTTCAATGATTAAGCCTGCTAGAAAAGGGCTGGAGAAATGAGACGGCAACGGGCTGAGGGCTGACACCCACAATTCATGGAGTCACCCTAGCAGACTGAAAGCCGCAGGGAGATGGAAGAGGTCGAAACAGCTGGGTTCAAATGGGCAGAAGCAGGAAAAAAGAAACTTCAATAAAAACACAACCACCAAGTCAGACATCCAACACATTTGAGCCACTTCAACATTTAGATGACCAAACCAACATCAGAGAGAATGAAAACAACACCAGGACCCTATAAATAGTTAACGACCAGCCAGCAAAAAGAGGGGTCATTCC
>CM072719.1:182288-211154 GCA_036884735.1 Huso huso
TCCGTGACATGACCATGGACATGCATTTCGTGATGATGACCACGGCATGTATTTATGATGCCTACGGGCTTCCATTTCGACATGGGCCACGGGCAGGCATTTCGTACATGACAATATTCAGCATTTCGTGACATGACCACGGACATGCATTTCATATGACATGAACACGGCAGTACCGTGACATAGCCACGGCATGCATTCCGTGACATGACCACGCTCATACTTCTCGCGGACATGGCTATTTGCATGCATTTCGTGAATGTCCACGGGCCTGCATTTTGTGACATGGTCAGGGGCATGCATTTCGTGACATGACCATGGGCATGCATTTCGTGACATGAACACGGGTAGCATTTCGTGACATAGCCACGGGCATGCATTCCGTGACATGACCACGGGCATGCATTTCGTGACATGGCTACTTGCATGCATTTCGTGAAATGTCCACGGGCCTGCATTTTGTGACATGGTCAGGGGCATGCATTTCGTGACATGACCATGGGCATGCATTTCGTGACATGACCACGGTTAGCATTTCGTGACATAGCCACGGGCATGCATTCCGTGACATGACCACGGGCATGCATTTTGTAACATGGCCACTGGCATGCATTTCGTGACATGGCCTCGGGCAGCATTTCGTGACATGGCCACGGGCATGCATTTTGTGATATGGCCACGGGCATGCATTTCGTGACATGACCACAGGCATGCATTTCGTGACATGACCACGGACATGCATTTCGTAACATGACCACGGGCATGCATTTGTGACATGGCCACGAGCATGCATTTCGTGACATGACCACTGGCATGCATTTCGTAACATTGCGAAGGGCACGCATTTCGTGATATGACCACGGGCATGCTCTTTGTGACATGGCAATTGTCATGCATTTAGTGACATGGCCACGGGCATGCATTCCGTGACATGACCATGGGCATGCAATTCGTGACATGTCCACGGGCCTGCATTTTGTGACATGGTCAGGGGCATGCATTCCGTGACATGACCATGGGCATGCATTTCGTGACATGTCCACGGGCCTGCATTTTGTGACATGGCCTTGGCCATGCATTTCGTGACATGACCACGGGCATGCATTTCGTGACACCACTGGCATGCGTTTCGTGACATGACCAAGGGCATGCATTTTGTGACATGACCACGCCCATTTTTGTGACATGGCCACGGGCAGCATTTACGTGACATGACAACGGGCATGCATTTCGTGACATGACCACGGACATGCATTTCGTGACATGAATACGGGCATGCATTTCGTAACATGACCATTCATGCATTCCGGTTATGACCACGGCATGCATTTCGTGACATGGCTATTGTATGCATTTTGTGAAAAATTTCGGGGCCTGCATTTTGTGACATGGTCAGGGGCATGCATTTCGTCACATGACCATGGGCATGCATTTCATGACATGACCACGGGCATGCATTTTGTAACATGGCCACTGGCATGCATTTCCGGGCATGCATTTCGTGACATGGCCTCGGGCAGCATTTCGTGACATGGCCACGGGCATGCATTTTGTGATATGGCCACGGGCATGCAGTTCGTGACATGACCACGGACATGCATTTCGTAACATGACCACTGGCATGTATTTGTGACATGACCACGAGCATGCATTTCGTGACATGACCACTGGCATGCATTTCGTGACATGACCATGGCCATCCATTTGTGACATGATGTACGGGCATGCATTTACATGACATGGCCACGGGCATGCATTTCGTGACATGACCACGAGCATGCGTTTTCGTGACATAACCACTGGCATGCATTTCGTAACATGTGGCGGGGCATGCATTTTGTGACATGACCACGGGCATGCTCTTTGTGACATGGCAATTGTCATGCATTTAGTGACATGGCCACGGGCATGCATTCCCGTGACATGACCACGGGCATGCGAGACATAGCCTGACATGACCACAGGCATGCATTCCGGTAATGACCACGGGCATGCATTTCGTGACATGACCACGGGCAGCATTTCGTGACATGGCCACGGGCATGCATTCTGTGACATGACCACGGGCATGCATTTCGTGACATGACCACGGGCATGCATTTCGTGACATGGCTACTCGCATGCATTTCATGACATGTCCACGGGCCTGCATTTTGTGACATGGTCAGGGGCATACATTTTGTGACATGACCAGGGCCATCCATTTCGTGACATGACCACGGGCTGCATTTCGTGACATGGCCACGGGCATGCATTCTGTGACATGACCACGGGCATGCATTTTGTTACATGGCCACTGGCATGCATTTCGTGACATGGCCTCGGGCATGCATTTTGTGGGGGCGCGGGCATTTCGTGACTATGACCACTGGCATGTATTTGTGACATGACCACGAGCATGCATTTCGTGACATGACCACTGGCATGCATTTCGTAACATGACGAAGGGCATGCATTTCGTGATATGACCACGGGCATGCTCTTTGTGACATGGCCATGGGCATGCATTTAGTGACATGGCCACGGGCATGCATTCGTGACATGACCATGGGCATGCACTGTGACATGTCCACGGGCCTGCATTTTGTGACATGGTCAGGGGCATGCATTTCGTGTTTATGACCATGGGCATGCATTTGGTGACATGACCACAGGCGGCATTTCGTGACATGGCCATGGGCATGCATTTCATGACATGACCACGGGCATGCATTTCGTGACATGACCACGAGCATGCGTTTCGTGACATAACCACTGCCATGCATTTCGTAACATGGCGAAGGGCACGCATTTCGTGATATGACCACGGGCATGCTCTTTGTGACATGGCAATTGTCATGCATTTAGTGACATGGCCACGGGCATGCATTCCGTGACATGACCATGGGCATGCATTTCGTGACATGTCCACGGGCCTGCATTTTGTGACATGGTCAGGGGCATGCATTCCGTGACATGGTTTATTTAGTTTTCCAGAAAGCTTTTGACAAAGTCCCGCATAAAAGATTAATTCTCAAACTGAACACGGCCTTGGATTCAAGGAAATGCCATGCACATGGATTGGGGAGTGGTTAACATTCGTGAAAACAGAAAGGGCTGATTTTGAGGAGAAACCGGAAATGGATTGAGGTAACCAGTGGTGTACCACAGGGATTTCGTTAGTCCTCTGCTATTCCTAATCTACATTAATGATTTAGACTCTGATATAGTAAAGCAAACTCGTTAAATTTGCAGACGACACAAAAATAGAGGACCCAGCAGACACTGTTGAAGCAGCAAAGGTCATTCAAAATGATCTAGACAGCATTCAAAATTGGGCAGACACATGGCAAATGAAATTTAATAGAGAAAAAGTGTAAAGTATTGCATGGCCATGGGCAATAAAAAAATGCATTATAAATATCATATGGGATGATAGTGAAATTGAAGAAGGGAACTATGAAAAAGACCTAGGAGTTTATGTTGACTCAAAATGTCTTCATCTGGACAATGAATGGGGAAGCTATAAAAAGGCTAACAAGATGCTTGGACATGCATATTGTGAGAAGTGTTGAAATTTAAATCAATCACATTTCGTAATGTTAAAACTTACCATTCATTAGTGGACCTCACCCTGAATTTTGTGTTCAGTTCTGGTCACATTCGCCGAAGGATATTGCTGCCTAGAAAGAGTGGCAAAAGAGCACCAGAATTATCCGGGTTTAAAAGGCATGTCGATGCAGACAGGCTAAAAGAATTGAATCTATTCAGTCTTGAACAAAGAAGGCTACATTGCTAAATGATCTGATTCAAACATTCAAAATCCTAAAAGGTATAGACAATGTCAACCTGGGACTTCTTTGACTTGAAAAAAACAAGGACCAGGGGTCAAATGGAGATTAGATAAAGGCATGCATTCAGAACATGACCACAGGCACTTTTACACAGAGAATTGTGAGGGTCTGGAACCATCTCCCAGTAATGTTGTGTTGAAGCTGACACCTGGGATCCTGGCAGAAGCTTTGATGAGATTCTGGGATCAATAAGTTAACAACAACCAAACGCATAGATGGGCTGAATGGCCTCCTCGCTTTGTAAACATTCATGTTCTTATGTTCTTATGACCACGGCATGCATTTCGTGACCATGACCACGGGCATGTGTTTAAGGAAATGACCCGCGGCATGCATTCCGTGACATGACCAGGGCATGCATTTCGTGACATGACCACTGGCATGCGTTTAGGTGACATAACCACTGGGCATGCATTTCGTAACATGGTGAAGGGCATGCATTTCGTGATATGAGCACGGGCATGCTTTTTGTGACATGGCATTGTCATGCATTTAGTGACATGGCCACGGGCATGCATTCCGTGACATGACCATGGACATGCATTTTGTGACATGACCACGGGCATGCATTTTTATGACATGCCCACGGCATCCATTTCGTGACATGGCCACGAGCATGCATTTCGTAACATGACAACTGGCAGTGCATTTCGTGACATGACCGCGGGCATGCATTTCGTGACATGAACACGGGCATGCATTTTTTTGTGACATAGCCCGCGGGCATGCATTCCGTGACATGACCATGGGCATGCATTTCGTGACATGGCTACTTGCATGCATTTTGTGAAATGTCCACGGGCCTGCATTTTGGTGACATGGTCAGGGCATGCATTTCATGCATTTCGTGACATGACCATGGGCATGCATTTATGACATGACCACGGGCATGCATTTTGTGACATGACCACTGGCATGCATTTCGTGACATGGCCTCGGAACTTCCATTTCGTGAAATGGGCACGGGCCTGCATTTTGTGATATGGTCATGGGCATGCATTTCGTGACATGACCATGGGCATGCATTTCGTGACATGACCATGGGCATGCATTCATGACGGCATATGACCGTGACGGGCATGCATTTTGTGACATGACCACGGGCATGCATTTTATGACATGACCACGGGCATCCATTTGTGACATGACCACGGGCTTGCATTTCGTGACATGGCCCGCGGGCATGCATTTCGTGACATGACCACGAGGATGCATTTTATGACATGACCACTGGCATGCATTTTGTGACATGACCAAGGGCATGCATTTCGTGACATGACCACGGGCGTGCATTTTTGTGACATGACCACTGTCATGCATTTTAGTGACATGACCAAGGGCATGCATTCGTGACATGACCATGGCATGCATTGTCATGCATTTAGACATGGCCACGGGCATGCATTCCGTGACATGACCACAGGCATGCATTTCGTGACATCACCATGGGCATGCATTTTGTGACATGGTCACGGGCATGCATTCCATGACATGACCACGGGCATGCATTCCGTCCACATGACCCGACATGGCATGCATTTTGTGACATGGCCACTGGCATGCATTTGTGACATGACCACGGGCATGCATTTCGTGACATGTCCACGGGCATGCATTTTGTGACATGGTCGGACATACATTTTTGTGACATGACCACGGCCATCCATTTCGTGATATGACCACGGGCTGCATTTCGTGACATGGCCACGGGCATGCATTCTGTGACATGACCACGGGCATGCATTTTCGTGACATGGCCACGGGCATGCATTTCGTGACATGGCCACGGGCATGCATTTTGTGACATGACCACGGGCATGCATTTCAGTGACATGACCACTGGCATGCATTTCGTGACATGACCCGGGCATGCATTTCGTGACATGACCACTGGCATGCATTTCGTGACATGACCACGCAGTTGCATTTCGTGACATGACCACGGGCATGCATTTGTGACATGGCCCGCAGTCATGCATTTTCGTGACATGACCACGGGCATGCATTTTAGACATGACCACGACATACATTCGTGACATGTCCGCGGGCATGCATTTTGTGACATGGTCCGCGGGCATGCATTTCGTGACATGACCATGGGCATGCATTTAGTGACATGACCACAGGGCATGCATTCCATTGACATGGCCATGGGTTTGCATTTCGTGACATGACCACGGGCATGCATTTCGTAACATGACCACGAGCATGCATTTTGTGACATGACCACTGGCATGCATTTAGTGACATGGCGGGCATGCATTTGTTGACATGACCGCGGGCATGCTCTTTTGTGACATGGCAATTGGGCATGCATTTCGTGACATGGCCACGGGCATGCATTTTGTGACATGACCATGGGCATGCATTTTCGTGACATGTCCACGGGCATGCATTTTGTGACATGACCACGGGCATGCATTTGTGACATGGTCATGGGCATATTTCTAGCGCATCCCGAAGGGTATTTGACAATATGACCACAGATGCATTTTAATTATGGGAATTAGACCTTGCATTCAAGTACCGAAATGGTGACCACGTGCACATGGCGAAGGCATGACGGAAAACCACGGGCATGCATTTTGTGACCACGGCAGCATTTTCGATTTAGGGCAACATTTTAATGGGTATGCATTAGTGGGCATGCATTTAGGGACATGACCACGGGCATGCATTCCGTGAAATGACCATTAATGATTTCGTGACTCTGACCATGCCGGGCATTTCGCAAACTTTAAATTTGCAGGCGACACAAAAATGCATTCGAGGAGGCATGCGGGCAGACATTTTAGTTGACATGACCAAGGGCATGCATTCAAAACATGATCTGGGCATCACATTCAAAATTACATGACCACATGGCAAAATGAATTTAATGAGAGAAAACGGGCATGCATTTAAATATTGCATCTGGGGGCATTAAAAATTGTTTTATGACCACATCATGCATTCGAGATAGTGACCACAGACGCATGGATTTATGAAAAGACCACGGGCGAGTTTCTGTTGACATAAGAAATGCATTCCGATAGACAACCAGGCATGCATTTCGTAACATGATTGCTTGGACGTATTTGTGACATAACTTGAATTTAAATAAGTGACATGTTAAAACGGGCATGCATTCTGTGACGTATCACCACGGGCATGCATTCAGTTCTGGTCACCTGCATTACATTTATATTGCATTCGTGACCTGGGCAGTATTTTGTGACCCGACCACTTGCATTATTCGTGACATGGTTTAAAAAGCATTTTGTGACATGACCACGGGCATGCATTTTGTGAATTGTATGACCATGAACAAATGAAGACTTCCACGGGCATGCATTTTGTGATTCAAACATTCATGCATTCGTGAAAGGTATAGACCACGTCATTTTCGTGACATGACCACTGGCATGCATTTGTGACATGACCACGGGCATGCAAATTGTGACATGACCAGGCATTCATTTCGTGACATGAAAATGGGCATGCATTCCATGACAGACTGGCATGCATTTAAATGACAAGGTCTGGGCATGCATTTCCCAGACATGGCCATGGGCATCCATTTCACCGACATGACCACGGGCAAGCATTTCGTGACATGAGATTCGGGCATGCATTTTGTGACATGACCACTGGCATGCATTTTGTGACATGAACTGGCCTGCGCGATTCGGCCCACAGTAAACTTTGTTACATGTTCACTGGCATGCATTTCTTATGACCACGGCATACATTTCGTGACATGACCACGGGCATGCATTTCGTTTATGGCCATGGCCATGCATTTCGTTACATGACCACGGGCATGCATTTTGTGACATGACCACGGGCAGCCTTTAGTCGTGACATGGCCATTGGCATGCATTTAGTGACATGGTGAAGGGCATGCATTTCGTGACATGACCACGGGCATGCTTTTGTGATATGTCCACGGTCATGCATTTAGTGACATGACCACTGGCATGCATTTAAATGACATGACCATGGACATGCATTGCGTGACATGACCACGGGCATGCATTTTATGACATAGCCACGGGCATGCATTTAAACGACATGACCACGGGCATGCATTTTGCGGACATGACAACATTCAGCATGCATTTGTGACATAACCACGGACATGCATTTCGTGAACATGAACACGGGCATGCATTTCGTGACATAACCAGGGCATGCATTTAAGCGACATGACCACGGGCATGCATTTCGTGACATATTTCTGGCATGCATTTCGTGACATGACCACAGGCCTGCATTTTGTGACATGGTCAGGGGCATGCATTCGTGTGACATGACCATGGGCATGCATTTCATGTTTATGACCCACGGGCATGCATTTTGTGAACATGGCCACATTCAGCATGTGACATTTCGTGACATGACCATGGGCATGCATTTCGTGACATGGCCACGGGCATGCATTTTGTGACATGGTCACTGGCATGCATTTCGTGACATGGCCACGGGCATGCATTTGTGATATGACCACGGGCATGCATTTTTTGTGACATGGCAACGGGCATGCATTTAGTGACATGACCACGGACATGCATTCCGTGACATGACCATGGGGCATGCATTTTCGTGACATGACCATACTTTTGTGACATGGACATGCATTTCGTGACATGACCCGCGGGCATGCATTTCGTGACATGACCACGGACATGCGTTTCGTGACATGACCATACTTTTGTGACATGACCACAGGCATGCATTTCGTGACATGGCCAAGGGCATGCATTTTGTGACATGACCATGGGCATGCATTTAGTGACATGGTCCCTCATGCATTTACGTGACATGGTCCATGGGCATGCATTTTTCTGACATGACCACGGGCATGCATTAAGTGACATGACCACAGGCATGCATTTCGTGACATGACCACGGCATGCATTTGTGACATGACCATGGGCATGCATTTCGTGACATGACCACGGGCATGCATTCTTTGACATGACCGCGGCATGCATTTCGTGACATGACCACGGGCATGCATTTTTGTGACATGGCTAAGGGCATGCATTTCACGCGACATGACCACGGGCCTGCATTTTGTGACATGGTCCAGGGCATACATTTTGTGACATGACCACGGGCATCCATTTCGTGACATGACCACGGGCATGCATTTAAGTGACATGGCCCGCGGGCATGCATTCCGGTGACATGACCACGGGCATGCATTTACATGACATGGCCACTGGCATGCATTTCGTGATATGGCCCTCGGCATGCATTTTGTGACATGGCCCACGGGCATGCATTTCATTGACATGACCACTGGCATGCATTTTGTGACATGACCGCAGGCATGCATTTAAGTGACATGACCACTGGCATGCATTTAAACAACATGTATTCCGGCATGCATTTCGTGATTATGACCACGGGCATGCTCTTTGTTTGTGGCCGGTGTCATGCATTTTGTGACATGGCCACGGGCATGCATTCGTGACATGACCAAGGGCATGCATTTCGTGACATGTCCACGGGCCTGCATTTTGTGACATGGTCAGGGCATGCATTTTTGACATGACCATGGGCATGCATTTCATTGAAATGACCACAGGCATGCATTTTTTAATGACATGACCATGGGCATGCATTTAAATGACATGACCGCGGGCATGCATTTTTGTGGACATGACCACGGGCATGCGTTTCGTGTGACTATGACCACTGCCATGCATTTAGTGACATGGCCCGGGGACAGCATTTTGTGACATGACCACGGGCATGCATTTTGTGACATGACCATTGGCATCATGCATTTAGTGACATGTCCATGGGCCTGCATTTCGTGACATGACCACAGGCATGCATTTCGTGACATGTCCACGGGCATGCATTTTGTGACATGGTCAGGGGCATGCATTTTTGTAACATGGTTTTATTTAGCATTCCATTTTTGACAAAGTCCCGCATAAGATTAATTCTCAAACTGAACGCATTTAGGACATATGGCATGCATGCATGTGATTGACCATGGGCATGCATTTAATCCAGAAAACCAAAGGCATGCATTTTAGACATGACCACGGGCAATGGATGTGACATAACCAGGTGTGCATTTCGTGATACCGAGGTCCTCTGCTATGGCCCGGGCAACGTTTCATTAATGATTTAGGGGCATGCATTTTTATGACAAACCACGGGCATAAATTTTGCAGTGACATGACCACAGGCATGCATTTTGTGACACTGGTGGACGGGCATGCATTTCATTCACATGATCCACGGGCATGCATTTAAAATTGGGCCACTGGTACATTGTGACATGGCCGCGGGCAGCATTTTGTGAAATGACCATGGGCATGCATTTCGTGACATGGCCACTGGCATGCATTTCGTGACATACCACGGGCATACATTTAAATGACATGACCATGGGCATGCATTTGAAACATGACCACTAGGAGTTTTCATGACATAACCACTCAGCATTTTGTCATCATCACCCGCATGACAAAATGTCCACGGGCATGCATTTTGGCTCTTTGTGATGACTTGGCATGCATTTTGTGACATGACCCACGGGCATGCATTTAAAATCACATGACCATGGGCAGCATTCTTGACACTCCACAATGCATGCATTTTGTGACATGACCACCGGGCATTTTGTGATATGACCACCTCGTTGCATTTAAGATATATTGCACTCGCAGCATTCGTGCAAAGACCAGGGCATGCATTTCATATCCCATGGTCAGGGGCATGCATTTCGCGACATGGCTAAAAGAATTGAATCTATTTTGTGACATGACCAAAGGCATGCATTTGTGAACATGACCAATCAAATTGCATTTCGGTATAGACCACGGGCATACATTTTTGACATGACAAAAAAACATTTAGTGACATGGCACGGGCAATTTTGTGACATACCACGGGCATGCAGAACAGAAAATGAGGAGGGCATGCATTTTTTAACATGACCACTGGCATGGGTTTGTGACATCTCCACCAGCATGCATTGTTGACATGACCACGACATGCATTTTGTGACATGGTCAGCTGCATGCATTTAGGTGACGACCACAGGCATGCTTTAACAACATAACCACGCATGCATTTCGATAATGGGCATGCTCTTTGTGACCACGTAAATGCATTTCGTGACATGTTCTTATGCATCATTCCGACCCATAACCATGGGCATGCATTTTGTGACATGACCACGGGCATGCATTTCGTGACATGGTCATGGGCATGCATTTCCGTGACATGACCACGGGCATGCATTTCGTGACATGACCCACGAGCATGCATTTCGTGACATGACCACTGGCATGCATTTCATGTATAACCAAGGGCATGCATTTACGTGATATGACCACGGGCATGCTTTTGTGACATGGCAATGTCATGCATTTCGTGACATGACCACGGGCATGCATTTTGTGACATGACCATGGGCATGCATTTCGTGACATGACCACGGGCATGCATTTTGTGACATGGTCACGGGCTTCATTTCGTGACATGGCCACGGGCAGCATTTCGTGACATGACAACATTCATGCATTCGTGACATGACCACGGACATGCATTTCGTGACATGAACCACGGGCATGCATTTCGTGACATGACCACGGGCATGCATTCCGTGATATGACCACGGGCATGCATTTCGTGACATGGCCCACTTGCATGCATTTCGTGAAATGGCCATTGCATGCATTTTGTGACATGGTCATGGGCATGCATTTCGTGACATAACCACGGGCATGCATTTTGTGACATGAACATGGGCATGCATTTCGTGACATGCCACGGGCATGCATTTGTGACATGGTCACGGGCATGCATTTCGTGACATTACCACGGGCATGCATTTTGTGACATGACCACGGGCCTGCATTTTGTGACATGGTCCGCGGGCATGCATTTTGTGACATGACCATGGGCATGCATTTCGTGACATGACCACGGCCCTTTTTGTGGTATGACCACGGGCATGCATTTCGTGACATGACCACGGCCATGCATTTTCGTGGACATGGCCACTGGCATACATTTATTGACATGGCCTCGGGCATGCATTTACCGGTGACATGGCCCGGGGCATGCATTTTGTGATATGGTCATGGGCATGCATTTCGTGACATTACCACAGGCATGCATTTACGACATGACCACAGACATGCATTTCGTGACATGACCACGGGCATGCATTTGTGACATGGCCACGGACATGCATTTAAAGTGACATGACCACTGGCATGCATTTAAGTAACATTCTGACCCGCGGGCATGCATTTCGTGATATGACCACGGGCATGCATTTTGTGACATGGTCAATTGGCATGCATTTAGTGACATGGCCACGGGCATGCATTTCGTGACATGACCATGGGACATGCATTTCGTGACATGAACACGGGCCTGCATTTTGTGACACGGTCCACAGCATGCATTTCGTGACATGACCATGGGCATGCATTTCGCGATACGTCCACGGGCATGCATTTTCGTGACATGGTCAGGGCATGCATTCGTGACATAACCACGGGCATGCATTTCGTGACATGACCACGGGCATGCATTTCGTGACATGGCCTTGGCCATGCATTTCATGACATGACCACAGGCATGCATTTCGTGACATGACCACGAGCATGCGTTTCGTGACATGACCACGGGCATGCATTTTGTGACATGACCACGGGCTTTCATTTTGTGACATGGCCACGGGCATTTATTTAAGTAACATGACCACAGGCATGCATTTCGTGACATGACCACGGACATGCATTCGTGACATGAACCACGGGTAGCATTTCGTGACATAGCCACGGGCATGCATTCCGTGACATGACCACGGGCATGCATTCCGTGACATGACCACGGGCCTGCATTTTGTGACATGGTCAGGGGCATGCTTTTCGTGACATGACCATGGGCATGCATTTCATGACATGACCACGGGCATGCATTTTGTAACATGGCCACTGGCATGCATTTTGTGACATGGCCGGGCAGCATTTTGTGACATGGCCCACGGGCTTGCATTTTGTGATATGACCACGGGCATGCATTTTCGTGACATGACCACGGACATGCATTTCCGCGTACATGACCACGGGACATGCATTTGTGACATGGCCACGAGCATGCATTTTGTGACATGACCACTGGCATGCATTTCGTGACATGACCAAGGGCTGCATTTTGTGACATGGCCACGGGCATGCATTTGACATGACCATGGGCATGCATTCGGTGACATGACCACGGCATGCATTTTGTGACATGACCACGGGCATGCATTCCGTGACATGACCATGGGCATGCATTTCGCGATATGACACGGGCATGCATTTCGTGACAGGGCCCTTGCATGCATTTCGTGACATGTCCACGGGCCTGCATTTTGTGACATGGTCACGGGCATGCATTTCGTGACATGACCATGGGCATGCATTTTGTGACATGACCACGGGCATGCATTTCGTGACATGACCACGGGCATGCATTAAATTGTGACATAACCACTGGCATGCATTTCTAAATATGGCCACGGGCATGCATTTTGTGATATGACCACGGGCATGCATTTTGTGACATGGGAATTGTCCATGCATTTAGTGACATGGCCACGGGCATGCATTCGTAACATGACCATTTCGGCATGCATTCAAAGTGACATGACCATGGGCATGCATTCCGTGAAATGACCACGGGCATGCATTTACGTGACATGACCACGGGCATGCATTTCATGACATGGCCACGGGCATGCATTCTGTGACATGACCACGGGCATGCATTCATGACATGACCACGGGCATGCATTTAAGTAACATGGCTACTGCATGCATTTCATGACATGTGACCACGGGCCTGCATTTTGTGACATGGTCAGGGGCATGCATTTTGTGACATGATCATGGCCATCCATTTCGTGACATGACCATGGACTGCATTTAAGACATGGCCACGGGCATGCATTCTGCTGACATGACCACGGGCATGCATTTTGTTACATGGCCACTGGCATGCATTTTCGTGACATGGCCTCGGGCAGCATTTCGTGACATGACCATGGGCAAGCATTCATTAACATGACCACTGGCATGTATTTGTGGCAGCATGACTACGAGCATGCATTTCGTGACATGACCACAGGCATGCATTCCGAATGACCAAGGGCATGCATTTCGTAAAATGACCGGGGCATACATTCTTGTGACATGGCAATTGTCATGCATTCTGTGACATGACCGCGGGCATGCATTTTGTGACATGTCCACGGGCATGCATTTTGTGACATGGTCAGGGCATGCATTTCTGGCGACATGACCATGGGCATGCATTTGTGACATGACCACGGGCATGCATTCCGTGACATGGCCACGGGCATGCATTTCGAGACATGACCACTGGCATGCATTTCGTGACATGGCCACGGGCATGCGTTTGTGACATAACCACGGGCATGCATTTCGTTAAACATGGCCATTTCGGCATGCATTTCGTGACATGTCCACGGGCCTGCATTTTGTGACATGGTCAGGGGCATACATTTTGTGACATGACCATGGCCATCATTTCGTGACATGACCACGGGCTGCATTTAAAAGTGACATGGCCACGGGCATACATTCTGTGACATGACCACGGGCATGCATTTGTGATATGAGCCACGGGCATGCATTTCGTGACATGACCACGGGCATGCATTTTCGTGACATGACCCGCGGACATGCATTTCATGACATGACGTACACGGGCATGCATTTGTGACATGGTCCACGAGCATGCATTTGTGACATGACCACTGGCATGCATTTCGTAACATTCGCCACAGGGCGCCATTTCGTGATATGACCACGGGCATGCTCTTTGTGACATGGCAATTGTCATGCATTTAGTGACATGGGCGTACGGGCATGCATTTCGTGACATGACCATGGGCATGCATTTAGGTGATATGTCCACGGGGCTGCATTTTTGTGACATGGTCAGGGGCATGCATTCCGTGACATGACCACTGGCATGCATTTCGTTACATGGTGAAGGGCATGCATTTTGTGACATGGTCACGGGCATGCATTTTGTGACATGCGACCCGCACCACGGCATGCATTTAGTGACATGACCGCGGGCATGCATTTTCGTGACATGACCATGGGCATGCATTTCATGACCACACCACTGGCATGCATTTTGCATGACATGACCACATTTTCGGACATGACCCACGGCATGCATTTCGTGACATGACCACGGGCATGCATTTTGTGACATGACCCACGGGCATGCATTTGGTGACATGGCCACGGGCATGCATTTAGTGACATACCACATTCATGCATTTCGTGACATGACCATGGGCATGCATTTCGTGACATGAACACGGGCATGCATTTTATTGACATGGTCATGGGCATGCATTTCGTGACATGACCATTTCGATAGGGCATGCATTCATTGTGACATGACCACGGGCATGCATTTTGTGACATGGTCAGGGGCATGCATTTTCATGATATGACCATGGGCATGCATTTCATGACATGACCACGGGCATGCATTTTGTGGCATGGCCACTGGCATGCATTCCCCGTGTGATGGCCACGGGCATGCATTTCGTGACATGACCACGGGCATGCATTTTGTGACATGGCCATTGGCATGCATTTCGTGACGACCACGGGCATACATTTCGTGACATGACCACGGGGCATGCATTTAATTGACATGACCACTGGCATGCATTTCGTGACATGACCACTGGCATGCATTTCGTGACATGACCCGCGGGCATGCGTTTGTGACATGGCCACTGGCATGCATTTCGTGACATGACCACGGGCATGCATTTTGTGACATGACCACGGGCATGCATTTCGTGACATTACCACGGGCATGCATTTCGTGACATGACCACGGCATGCATTTTCGTGAATGACCTTGATTTAAATGACAGGCCACAGGCATTTTAATGACATGGCCACTGGCATGCATTTCGTGACATGTCCACGGGCATGCATTTTGTGACATGGTCAGGGGCATGCATTTAATGACATGACCATGGGTATGCATTTTGTGACATGACCCACGGGCATGCATTTTGACATGACCACGCGGCATGCATTCCGTGACATAACCACTGGCATGCATTTAGTAACATGGCCAAGGGCATGCATTTTGTGATATGACCACGGGCATGCATTTTGACAGGGTGACATGACCACGGGCATGCATTTAGTGACATGACCACGGGCATGCATTTCGTGACATGATACGGGCATGCATTCCGTGACATGACCCACGGGCATGCATTTTGTGAAATGACCGGGCATGCATTTAAGTGACATGACACGGGCATGCATTTCCGTGACATGGCCACGGGCATGCATTCTGTGACATGGTCACGGGCATGCATTTTCGTGATATGACCACGGGCATGCATTTATTAACATGGCCACGGGTATGCATTTTCATGACATGTCCGCGGGCCTGCATTTAGATCATGGTCCAGGGGCATGCATTTTTTGACATGACCATGGCCATTTTAGTTACATGACCACGGGCTGCATTTCGTGATATGGCCACGGGCATGCATTTCGTATAACCCATTGGCATGCATTTCGTAACATGACCACAGGCATGCATTTCGTGACATGACCACGGGCATGCATTTGTGACATGACCGCGAGCATGCATTTGCGTGACATGACCACTGGCATGCATTTCATAACATGGTGAAGGGCATGCGTTTTGTGACCCGGCCACGGGCATGCATTTTTTTGACATGACCACGGCATGCATTTCATGACATGACCACGGGCAGCATTTAATATGGACATTCCGACCATGACCCGCAGGCATCCATTCCGTGAACATGACCACGGCATGCATTTTGTGACATGACCACGGGCATGCATTCAGTGACAGACCACTGCATGCATTTTTGGCTGCGCACTTGACATGTCCACGGGCATGCATTTTGTGACATGGTCGGGGGCGTACATTTCGTTGACATGACCATGGGCATGCATTCGTGACATGACCATGGGCATGCATTTAGTGACATGACCACGAGCATGCGTTTCGTGACATTTTGACCACTGGCATGCATTTAAAGTAACATGGCGAAGGGCATGCATTTGTGATATGACCACGGGCATGCTTTTTGTGACATGGGAATTGTCATGCATTTAGTGACATGGCCACGGGCATTTCGATAACATGACCATGGGCATGCATTAAGTGACATGACCACAGGCATGCATTCCGTGACATGACCACGGGCATGCATTTCGTGATATGACCACGGCAGCATTCGTGTGACATGGCCACGGGCATGCATTCTGACGAACATGACCACGGGCATACATTTCGTGATATGACCACGGGCATGCATTCTGTGACATGACCCGCTTGGTGACATAACCACCGTTGCATTCGCATTCATGACATGTCCACGGGCCTGCATTTTGTGACATGGTCAGGGGCATACATTTTGTGACATGACCATGGCCATCCATTTCGTGACATGACCACGGGCTGCATTTCGTGACATGGCCACGGGCATGCATTCCGTGACATGACCACGGGCATGCATTTTGTTACATGGCCACTGGCATGCATTTCGTGACATGGCCACGGGCAGCATTTCGTGACATGGCCACGGGCATGCATTTTGTGACCACTGGCATGTATTTGTGACATGACCACGAGCATGCATTTCGTGACATGACCACTGGCATGCATTTCGTAACATGACGAAGGGCATGCATTTCGTGATATGACCACGGGCATGCTCTTTGTGACATGGCAACTGTCATGCATTTAGTGACATGGCCACGGGCATGCATTCCGTGACATGACCATGGGCATGCATTTTATGACATGTCCATGGGCCTGCATTTTTATGACATGGTCAGGGGCATGCATTTCGCAGACATAACCACTGGGCATGCATTTCGTGACATGACCACATGCATCCCATTTGTGACATGGTCCACTGGGTAAAATTTCGTAACGGGTGAAGGGGCATTTCATTTCGACATGAAAGCCACGGGCATGCATTTTGTGACATGGCGAATTGACATGCATTCGTGACATGTACATGCATTCGTGACATAACCACGGGCATGCATTTTTGAATGACTATGGGTACGCATTATCATGACATTTCGTGACATATTTCGTGACCGCCTACATTTTGTGACATGACCCGCAGACGTACGTTGTGACATGAATATGGGGCATGCATTTAGTGACATGACCACAATTAGTATTTCGTGACATGACCACGGGCATGCATTCTGTGACATGACCACGGGCATGCATTTTGTAACATGGCCACGGGCATGCATTTTCGTGGATGACCAGGGCATGCATTTAAGTGACACGACCACTTGCATGCATTTTGTGAAATGACCACGGGCATGCATTTCGTGACATGACCACAGGCATGCATTTCGTGATATGACCACTGGCATGCATTTAAAACATTATGAAGGGCGCATTTTGTGACATGACCACGGGCATGCATTCCATGACATGACAATTGTCATGCATTTGTAACATGCCACGGGCATGCATTTCGTTGATATAACCGGGGGCGCATTTGTGACATGTCCACAGGACATGCATTTAGTGACATGGTCCACGGGCATGCGATTCGGTGACGCGACCACGGGCATGCATTTCGTGACCATGACCACCGGACATGCATTCGTGATACGACCACGGGCATGCATTTGTGACATGGCCCAAGGGCATGCATTTCGCGACATGACCACTGGCATGCATTTAAATACATGGTGGCGAGGGCATGCATTTAGTGACATGACCACAGGCATGCATTTTTTGTGACATGACCACGGGGCATGCATTCGTGACATGACCACGGGCATGCATTTTGTGACATGACCACGGGCATGCATTTTTGTGACATGACCACGGGCATCCATTTTGTGACATGACCACGGGCATGCATTTAAGACATGACCACGGCATGCATTTCGTGACATGACCACGGGCAGCATTCGTGACATGGCCACGTGCATGCATTTCGTGACATGCCCGCGGCATGCATTTTGTGACATACGTCCACGGGCTGCATTTTGTGACATTGTCAGGGGCATGCATTTCGTGACATGACCATGGGTATGCATTTGTGAACATGACCACGGGCATGCATTTAGTGACATGGCCATGGGCATGCATTCGGGTGACATGACCCGCATGCATTTCGTAATATGGCCACGGGCATGCATTTTGTGATATGGTCCACATGGCATGCATTTTATGACATGTCCACGGGCATGCATTTCGTGACATGACCACGGGCATGCATTTTGTGACATGACCCACGAGTATGCATTTTGTGACATGACCACGGGCATGCATTTCGTACATGACCAAGGGCATGCATTTCGTGACATGACCCGCGGGCATGCATTTTGTGACAGGCCACGGGCATGCATTTCGTGACATGACCACAGACATGCATTTCGTGACATGACCACGAGCATGCATTTCGTGACATGACCACTGGCATGCATTTCGTGACATGACCACGGGCATGCATTTTGTGACATGGCCGGGCATGCATTTAGTGACATGTCCACGGGCATGCATTTTGTGACATGACCCACGGGCATGCATTTCGTGACATGACCATGGGCATGCATTTTGTGACATGACCACGGGCATGCTTTTTGTGACATGACCATGGACAGCATTTCGTGACATGATTCATTTAGTGACATGACCACTGGCATGCATTCGTGATATGGCCACACGCATGCATTTTGTGACATGACCACGGGGCATGCATTTTGTGACATGACCATGGGCTTGCATTTCGTGATTGACATGGCCACGGCATGCATTCCGTGACATGACCACGGGCATGCATTTCGTGACGCATGACAACCAGGGCATGCATTCATTGACATGACCACAGGCATGCATTCGTGACATGACCACGGCCATTTCGACATGACCATGCATTCATTTGATGACCTGACCATGGGCATTCGCGTGACATGACCATGGGCATGCATTTTTCGTGACATGACCATGGGCATGCATTTTGGACATGACCATTGTTTATGCATTCAGTGACAACCACGGGCATGCATTTTTGTGACATGGCCATGGGCATGCATTCGTGGACATGACCACGGGCATGCATTTTGTGACATGACCACGGGCAGCATTTCGTGACATGACCACGGGCTTGCATTTCGTGACATGGGCACGGGCATTCATTTTGTGACATGGGCACGGGCATGCATTTGTTACATGACCATGGGCAGCATTTCGTGACATGTTCCACGGGCGGCATTTTGTGACATGACCACGGCAGCATTTTGTGACATGACCACGGCATTCATTTCGTGACATGATCCACGGGCATGCATTCGTGAAATGACCACCACAGCATTTTGTTGACATGACCACGGGCAGCATTTCTGAAATGACCACGGGCAGCATTTCGTGACATGACCACGGGCGGCATTTTCGTGACATGACCGCGGGCATGCATTTTGTGACATGACCACGGGCATGCATTTCAGTGACATGACCACGGGCATGCATTTTGACATGACCACGGGCATGCATTTCGTGACATGACCCATGGGCATGCATTTCATTGTGACATGACCACGGGCATGCATTTTGTGACATGACCGCGGGCATGCATTTCATGACATGACCACATTCATGCATTTTGTGACATGGTCAGGGCATACATTTTTTGACATGGCCATGGGCATGCATTTTGTGACATGGTCACGGGCATGCATTTTGTGACATGACCACGGGCATGCATTCAGTGACATGACCACGGGCATGCATTCCGTGACATGGCCACTGGCATGCATTTCATGAAATGACCACTGGCATGTCATTTCATTACATGCATGCATTTAAACATGGCATTGGCATGTATTTATGGCCACGGGCATGCATTTCGTGACATGACCATAGGCATGCATTTTTGTGACATGACCATGGGCATGCATTTTGTGACATGACCACAGACATGCATTTCGTGACATGACCATGGGCATGCATTTCGTGATGACCAAGGGCATGCATTTTGTGACATGACCACTGGCATGCATTTCGTGACATGGCCAAGGGCATGCATTTCGTGATATGACCACGAGCATGCGTTTTGTGAAATGGTGAAGGGTCATGCATTTAGTGACATGAGCCACGGGCATGCATTTTTGTGACATGGCACCATGGGCATGCATTTAGTGACATAGTCCACGGGCATGCATTTTGTGACATGACCCGGGACATGCATTTCGTGACATGACCACGGGCATGCATTTGTGACATGACCACGACTTCATTCGAGACATGGCCACTGGTGGCATTTCATTCGCGGGCATGATCCGACATGGGCAGCATTTTGTGCATTGTCAGGGGCATTTCATGACATGTTCACGGGCCTGCATTTGTGACATGGTCCCGGGCAGCATTTCGTGACATGACCCGCGGGCATGCATTCCGTGAACATGACCACAGGCATGCATTTTATTACATGACCACCGGCGGCCGCATTTCGTGAAATGACCACGGGCATGCATTTTGTGAACATAACCACGGGCATGCAAGCATTTGTGACATGACCATGGGCATGCATTTTGTGTGACATGACCCGCAGGTATGCATTTTGTGACATGACCATGGCATGCATTTAACTGACATGGCACCATTCCGGCATGCATTCATTTAAGCCATGACCGCGAGGCATGCATTTGTGACATGGCCACGGGCATGCATTTCGTGACATGACCACGGGCATGCATTTTGTGACATGGTCATTGGCATGCATTTAGTGACATGACCGGGCATGCATTCCGTGACATGACCACGGGCATGCATTTTGTGACATGACCACGGGCATGCATTCGTGACATGACATGGCCATTTCGGGCATGCATTTGTGACATGACCACGGGCATGCATTTTGTGACATGACCACGGGCATGCATTTGTGACATGACCACGGGCATGCATTTCGTGACATGACCCTCAGGGCAGCATTTGTGACATGGCCATGGGCATGCATTTTTATGACATGACCACAGGCATGCATTTTGTGACATGATACGGACATGCATTCATGACATGACCACGTTCATGCATTTCGTGACGCGCGACCACGGGCATGCATTTCGTGACATGACCCGCAGGCATGCATTTCGTGGCATGCATTTTGTTACATGGTCCGGCATGCATTTTGTGATATGACCACGGGCATGCATTTTGTTGTCATAGGCATTTAGGCTACCATTGGCATGCATTTCGTGACATGACCATGGACATGCCTTTCGTGACATGGTCAGGGGGCATGCATTCCTGACATGACCACGGGCATGCATTTAAATGTTATGACCACGGGCATGCATTTAAAATGACATGACAATGGGCATGCATTCCATGTTTATGGCCGCGGGCATGCATTTTGTGACATGACCAGGCATGCGTTTAAAATGATTTATAACCACTGGCATGCATTTCGTGACATGGCGACGGGCATGCCTTTTAAGTGACATGACCAGGGGCATGCTTTTGTGACATGGCCGCAGTGTCATGCATTTAGTGACATGGCCACAGGCATGCATTCCGTGACATAACCATGGACATGCATTTTGTGACATGACCACGGGCATGCATTTTGTGACATGACCACGGGCTTGCATTTCGTGACATGACCACCAGGGCATGCATTTAAATGACATGGCCACATTCATGCATTTCGTGACATGGACCAGGGCATCGACATTTCGTGACATGGCCAGGGGCATGCATTTAATGACATAGACCGACGACCATGCATTTGTGACATGACCACGGGCATGCATTTCGTGACATGTTCACGGGCCTGCATTTAAGGCCACGGCAGCATGACCACGAGACCGGGCATGCATTTCGTGACATGGTCAGGGGGCATGCATTTCGTGACATGACCATGGGCATGCATTTCGTGACATGACCACGGGCATTTATTCTGGACATGCGACCACGGCCATGCATTCCATTGATATGACCACGGGCATGCATTTAGTGACATGGCCACGGGCATGCATTTCGTTACATTACGAAGGGCATGCATTTCGTGACATGGTCCACGGGCATACATTTTGTGACATACCACGGGCATGCATTTAGTGACATGAACAGGGCATGCATTTCGTGATGACCACGGGCATGCATTTCGTGACATGATACGGGCATGCATTTTGTGACATGGTCACTGGCACGCATTTCGTGACATGGTGATGGGCATGCATTTCGTGATATGACCACGGGCATGCATTTAGTGACATGACCACGGGCATGCATTTCCTGACATGGCCACGGGCATGCATTTCGTTGACCATGACCCGCTTGCATGCATTTTGTGACATGACCACGGGCATGCATTTTGTTGACATGACCACTGGCATGCATTTCATGACATGGTGATGGGCATGCATTTCGTGACATGACCACGGGCATGCATTTTTGTGACATGACCATGGGCATGCATTTTGTGACATGGTTATGGACATGCATGCATTTCGTGACATGACCATGGACATGCATTTTGTGACATGACCACGGGCAGCATTTGTGATATGACCACATTCATGCATTTGTGGCATGGTCCCAGGCAAAATTTCGTGACATGAGCACGGCAAGATTTCGTGACATGGTCACGGACAATTCGTGACATGACCAGGGCATGCATTTCGCGTGACATGACCACGGGCATGCATTTTTCGTGACATGGTTAGGGCCGACATGACCACGGGCATACATTTCGTGAATGACCACGGACATGCATTCGTGACATGAACATCGGCAGCATTCATGACATAGCCCACGGGCATGCATTCGACGACATGACCACGGGCATGCATTTCGTGACATGGCCATGGCCTGCATTTCGGGACATGTCCACGGCATGCATTTTTGACATGGTCATGGGGCATGCATTTCATGTTGCGAGCCACGAACATGCATGCATTTTATGACTATGACCACGAGCATGCATTCGTGACATAACCACTGGCATGCATTTTAAGTAACATGGCGAGGGGCATGCCTTTTCGTGATATGACCACGGGCATGCATTTTTTTGTGACACGACGGTGTCATGCATTTTATGACATGAAGCCCATCGGCATGCATTCCGTGACATGGTCATGGACATGCGTTTTGTGACATTACCACTGGCATGCATTTGCCCCGCATGGTGTAATGCATTTATGACCACTGGCATGCATTTTGACATGGCACTGTCCCGCATTTAGCATTCGGGCATGCCAGGTGACATGACCATGGACATTCGTGACATGACCATGGGCATGCATTTTTGTGACATGACCACGGGCATCCATTTTGTGACATGAACACGGGCATGCATTTGGTGACATGACAATTCGGGACATGCATTCCGTGACATGGCTACTTGTATACAATTCGAAAATGTCCACGGGCCTGCATTTTTGTGACATGACCACGGGCATGCATTTTGTGACATGACCATGGGCATGCATTTCGATATGACCACGGGCATGTATTTTTGTGACATGGTCACAGGCATGCATTCCGTGATATGACCATGGGCATGCATTTCGTGACATGAACACGGGCATGCATTTCGTGACATGACCACGGGCATGCATTTTGTGACGTGACCGCGGGCATGCATTTTGTGACATGACCACGCGCATTTTTTTAGACATGGCCTAAATGACAATGGGCATGCATTTTTGTGATGACCACGGGCATGCTTTCGTGACATGACCACAACGCATGCATTTCGTAACATGGCCACACGGGCCGCATTTAACAGTGACATGACCATGGACATGCATTTCGTGAACATGACCACAGGCATGCATTTCGTGACATGACCAAGGGTATGCATTTCGTGATATGACCACGGGCATGCGATTTTGTGATATGGCCATTGGCATGCATTTAGTGACATGACCCGCAGGCATGCATTTCGTGACATGACCACGGGCATGCATTTCAGAACATGACCCGCGGGCATGCATTTTGTGACATGACCACGGTTATGCATTTCGTGACATGACCACTTGCATGCATTTCGTGACGTAACCACGGGCATGCATTTCGTTACATGGTCACGGGCATGCATTTTGTGACATGACCATGGGCATGCATTTAGTGACATGACCCACGGGCATGCATTTCGTGACAGGGCCACGGGCATGCATTTTGTGACATGTCCACGGGCATGCATTTTGTGACATGACCAGGGGCATGCATTTTATGACATGACCATGGGCAGCATTTTGTAACATAACCACGGGCATGCATTTGTGACATGGTCCACGAACATGCGCTTTTGTGACATAACCACTGGCATGCATTTTTAACATGGCCATTGGCATGCATTTTCGTGACATGACCACGGGCATGCATTCCCGTGACATGACCACTGGCATGCATTTGACATGTCCCGCGGGCATGCATTTCGTAAAATAACCAGGGCATGCATTTCGTGACATGACCATGAGCGGCATTTCGTGATATGACCACGGGCATGCATTTTGTGACATGACCATGGGCATGCATTCCACTGACATGACCGCATTTCGTGATATTCCACTGGCATGCAATTCGTGACATGTCAATTGTCATTTTGTGACATGGTCACGGGCATGCATTCCGTGATACGACCATGGGATATACATTAAATTGACATGACCACGGGCAGCATTTTTGTGACATGACCACGGGCATGCATTTCGTGACATGAATACGGGCATGCATTGTTCGCAAAATGACAATGAGCATTTCGACATTCATTGACATAACCACCACCGCATGCATTCCGTGACATGGCCAAGGGCATGCATTTAATGACATGACCACGGGCGTGCATTTTGTGACATGGCATTAGGGCATGCATTTAGTGACATGACCACAGGCAGTATTCGTGGCGACCCGCAGACTTGCATTTTCGTGACATAGCCACTGGTAGCATTTGCATTCCGTGACATAGCCCGCAGGCATGCATTTTGCTGAACATGGCCACCGGAACAGCATTTCATGATGGCAATTCCGCATGACATTCGATATAACCCGCAGACGGCGCATTTAAGTAACACGACCCGCGAACATGCATTAAAATGATATGACCACAGGCATGCATTCCGACATGACCCGCGGGCATGCATTCCATTGACATGACCACGGGCGGCATTGATGACAGCAATACGGGACATGCATTTCTGTGACATGACCTCGGGCATGCATTTAAATGACATGTCCACGGGCCTGCATTTTGTGAACATAGTCAGGCATGCATTTAAGTGACGTAATGACCATGGGCACCATTTTGTGATAGTCAGGGGCATACATTTTGTGACATAACCATGGCATCCATTTGTGGTATGACCCGGCGAAGGCTGCATTTTGTGGCAATACCACGGCATGCATTTTGTGACATGGCAATTGGCATGCATTTTGTTACATGACCACTGGCATGCATTTTGTGACATGGCCAAGGGCATGCATTTGTGACATGACCACTGGCATGCATTTTGTGACATATTTTCGGGCATCGCATTTAAGTGACATGACCACGGGCAAGCATTTAAATAAAAACATGACCACTGGCATGTTGTGAGCATGACCACGAGCATGCATTTAAGTGACATGACCACTGGCATGCATTTCGTAACATGACCACTGGCATGCATTTAGATCATATGACCCGCAGGCATACTCTTTGTGACATAACGAATTGTCATGCATTTAGTGACGTATGCCGCGGGCATGCATTCCGTGACATGACCATGGGCATGCAATTCGTGACATAATCCGCAGGCCTGCATTTTTGTGACGTGGTCAGGGGCATGCATTCGTGTTATATGACCATGGGCATGCATTTGTATTTATGACCACGGCATGCATTTTTAACCGACATGGCCATGGGCATGCATTTCATGACATGACCGGGCATGCATTTCGTTGACATGTGACCGCGAGCATGCGTTTATTGACATAACCACTGGCATGCATTTCGTAACATGGCAGAAGGGCATGCCTTTCGTGATATGACCACGGGCATGCTTTTTTTGTGACACCAACGAATTGTCATGCATTTAGGTAACATGATACGGGCATGCATTTTGAAATTGACATGACCATGGCGGGCTTGCATTTCCGTGACATATCCGCGGGCATGCATTTTGTGACATGACCCGCAGGCATGCGTCCATTGACATGATGCCAGAACATGCATTCGATGACATGACCACGGGCATGCATTTCATTGAACATGACCCGGGCATGCATTCGTGACAGGGCTACTTGCATGCAAGAGTGATGACGTAATCACGGGCATGCATTTTGTGACATGGTCAATTGGCGATGCATTTAGTGACAGTGATACCATGGGGCATACATTTCGTGACATGACCCACGGGCAGCGATTATTGACTTATGGCCATGGGCATGCATTTCATGACATGACCGCGAAGACGCCATTCATCGACATGGCCACCGAACATGCATTTCGTAACATGACCACCATTCAGCATTTAAGTGACATGTTCCCAGGGCAAATTTCCTGACATGACCACGGGCATGCATTTCGTGACATGGTCACGGGCATGCATTTTGTGACATGACCACGGGCATGCATTCAGTGACATGACCACGGGCATGCATTTTGTGACATGACCACGGGCATGCATTTCGTGACATGACCACGGGCATGCATTTCGTGACATGACCACGGCATTCATTTCATGCATTTCGTGACATGACCACGGGCATGCATTTTTGACATGACCACGGGCATGCATTTCGTGACATGACCACGGGCATGCATTTCGTGAAATGACCACAGGCATGCATTTTGTGACATGACCATGGGCATGCATTTCGTGACATGACCATGCGGGCATGCATTTTAGTGACATGACCACGGGCATGCATTTTGTGACATGACCACGGGCATGCATTTGTGACATGACCACGGGCATGCATTTCGTGACATGACCCACGGGCATGCATTTCGTGACATGACCCATGGGCATGCATTTCGTGACATGACCACGGGCCTGCATTTTGTGACATGGTCAGGGGCATGCATTTAAGTGACATGACCACAACATGCATTTCGTGACATGGCCACAGGCATGCATTTTGTGACATGACCACGGGCATGCATTTCGTGACATGACCACGGGCATGCATTTAGTGACAGGCATGCATTTTTGTGACCCACGGGCATGCATTTTTGACATGACCACTGGCATGCATTTTTGACATGACCGCCCCGAAGGGCATGCATTTCGTGACATGACCACGGGCATGCATTTTTGTGACATGACCATTGGCATGCATTTAGTGACATGACCACGGGCATGCATTCCGTGACATGACCATGGGCATGCATTTCGTGACATATGACCACGGGCCTGCATTTTGTGACATGGTCAGGGGCATGCATTCGTGACATGACCATGGGCATGCATTTCATACATGACCACGGGCATGCATTTTGTGACATGACCACGGCATGCATTCGTGACATAACCACTGGCATGCATTTCGTGTGACATGACCACGGACATGCATTTCGTGACATGACCACGGGCATGCATTTCGTGACATGACCACTGGCATGCATTCCATGACATGACCACGGGCATGCATTTAATTGACATAGCTGCTGCATGCATTTAGTAACATGTCCGCGGGCAACATTTTGTGACATGGTCAGGGCATGCATTCATGACGACGACCGCGGGCGAAATGCACGTTTCGTGATGACCACGAGCATCGCGTTCGATGATGACACCAACCACTGGCATCCATTTCGTGGCTTATGTGAAGGGCATGCATTTTGGTATAATTACCGGACGTGCTTTTTTGTGACATGTGGTGTCATGCATTTGAGTGTTATATTACGCGGGCATCTCCGTGAGCTTATGACCATGGACATGCATTCCGTGTTTCATGACCATGGAGCATGCATTTTGTGATGACATGACCACCGGAC
>CM072719.1:212932-232635 GCA_036884735.1 Huso huso
GTCACTTAAATGCATGCCCTGTGGCCATGTCACGAAATGCATGGCCCTGGTCATGTCACGAACGCATGCCCGTGGTCATGTCACGAAATGCATGCCTGTGGCCATGTCACGAAATGCATGCCCATGGCTGCGTCACAAAATGCATGCCCGGTCATGTCAAGAAATGCATACCTGTGGTCATGTCATTTAAATGCATGCCCGCATTATGTCACAAAATGCATGCCCGTGGTCATGTCACAAAATGCATGCCCATGGTCATGTCACGAAATGCATGCCGGTGGTCATGTCACAAAATGCATGCCCCGGGTCATGTCACAAATGCATGCCCGTGGCCATGTCACTTAAATGTCATGTCACGAAATGCATGCCCGTCATGTCACAAATGCCCGTGGGCTGGCATGTCACTTTAAATGCATGCCCGTATATGTCACCAAATGCATGCCCGTGGCCATGTCACGAATGCATGCCCATGGTCATGTCATGAAAATGCTGCCCGTGGCCATGTCACGAAATGCATGCCCGTGGCCATGTCACGAAATGCTGCCCGTGGGTCATGTCACAAAAATGCATAATTTGGTCATGTCACGAAATGCATGCCCGTGGTCATGTCACAAAATGCATGCCGGTGGCATGTCACGAAAATGCTGGTCATGTCATGTGGACAAAATGCATGCATGCCCGTGGTCATGTCATGAAATGCATGCCCGTGGTCATGTCACGAATGCATGCCCGTGGTCATGTCACGAACGAAATGCATGCCCGTGGTCATGTCACGAAAATGCATGCCCCTGGTCATGTCATGAAATGCATAAAAATGTCCGAAATGCCGTCATGGCCATGTCACGAAATGCTGCAAGTGGTCATGTCATGAATGCTGCCCGTGGTCATGTCAAATGAATGCCCGTGGTCATGTCACGAAATGGCATGTCATGTAAATGCATGCCCGTGTTCATGTCACGAAATGCATGCCCGTGGTCATGTCACGAAATGCATGCCCGTGGTCATGTCACAAAATGCATGCCCGTGGTCATGTCACGAAATGCATGCCCGTGGTCATGTCACAAAATGCATGCCCGTGGTCATGTCACGAAATGCATGCCCGTGGTCATGTCACGTAAAATGCATGCCCATGGTCATGTCATGAAATGCATGCCCGTGGTCATGTCACGAAATGCATGCCCGTGGCCATGTCACGAAATGCTGCCCGTGGTCATGTCACGAAATGCATGCCCGTGGTCATGTCACAAAATGTATGCCCGTGGTCATGTCACGAAATGCATGCCCGTGGTTCATGTCAACGAATGCTGCCCGTGGTCATGTCACGAAATGCATGCCCGTGGCCATGTCACGAAATGCATGCCCGTGGCCATGTCACAAAATGTATGCCCGTGGTCATGTCACGAAATGCATACCCGTGGTCATGTCACAAAATGCATGCCTGTAATATGTCACGAAATGCATGCCCGTGGTCATGTCATGAAATGCATGCCCGTGGTCATGTCACAAAATGCATGCCCGTGGTCATGTGGTCACGAATGCATGCCCGTGGCCATGTCACGAAATGTATGCCCGTGGCCATGTCACGAAATGCATGCCCGTGGTCATGTCACGAAATGCATGCCCGTGGTCATGTCACGAAATGCATGCCCGTGGCCATGTCACGAAATGCATGTCACGAAAATGCTGCCATGGTCATGTCAAATGCTGCCCGTGGCCATGTCAATAAATGCATGCCCGTGGTCATGTCACGAAATGCTGCCCGTGGTCATGTCACGAAATGCATGCCCGTGGTCATGTCACGAAATGCCAGTGGTCATGTCAAAAATGCATGCCCATGGTCATGTCACGAAATGCATGCCTGTGGCCATGTCACGAAATGCATGCCCGTGGACATGTCACGAAATGCATGCCCGTGGTCATGTCAAGAAATGCATGCCCGCGGGCCATGTCATGAAATGCATGCCCGTGGTCATGTCACGAAATGCATGCCCGTGGTCATGTCACGAAATGCATGCCCGTGGTCATGTCACGAAATGCATGCCCGCGGGTCATGTCACGAAATGCATGCCGTGGTCATGTCATGAAATGTATGCCCGTGGTCATGTCATTAAAAATGCATTCCTGTCACGAAATGCATGCCCGTGGACATGTCACGAAATGCATGCCAGTGGCCATGTCACGAAATGCATGCCCGTGGTCATGTCACGAAATGCATGCCCGGGCCATGTCACGAAATGCTGCAAGTGGTCATGTCACGAAATGCATGCCCGTGGCCATGTCACGAAATGCTGCCCGTGGCCATGTCACGAAATGCTGCCCGTGGTCATGTCACTAAATGCATGCCCGTGGTCATGTCACGAAATGCGCGTGGTTCATGTCACAAAAATGCATGCCTGTGGTCATGTCACGAAATGCATGCCCGTGGTCATGTCACAAAATGCATGCCCGTGGTCATGTCACAAAATGCATGCCCGTGGTCATGTCACAAAATGCATGCCCGTGGCCATGTCACGAAATGCATGCCCGTGGTCATGTCACGAAATGCATGCCCGTGGTCATGTCAATGAAATGCCCCCCCGGTGGTCATGTCATGCCGTGGAAATGCGAAATGTGGTGGTTATGTCATCAAATGCATGCCCGTGGTCATGTCACGAATGCATGCCCGTGGCCATGTCACTAAATGCATGCCCGTGGCTATGTCATTAAATGCATGCCCGGGTCATGTCACAAAATGCTGCCCGTGGTCATGTCACGAATGCTGCCCGTGGCCATGTCACGAAATGCATGCCCGTGGTCATGTCATAAATGCATGCCCGTGCCCATGTCACGAAATGCATGCCCGTGGTCATGTCACGAAATGCTGCCCGTGGTCATGTCACGAAATGCATGCCCGTGGTCATGTCACGAAATGCCCGCCCGTGGTCATGTCACACAAAATGCATGCCCGTGGTCATGTCACAAAATGCATGCCCGTGGTCATGTCACGAAATGCATGCCCGTGGTCATGGCACGAAATGCATTTAAATGCATGCCCTGCGTGGTCATGTCACAAAATGCTGCCCGTGGTCATGTCACGAATGCATGCCCGTGGCCATGTCACGAAATGCTGCCCGTGGTCATGTCACGAATGCATGCCCGCGGGCTATGTCATGTCACGAAATGCATGCCCGTGGTCATGTCACAAAATGTATGCCCATGGTCATGTCGAAATGCATGCCCATGGTCATGTCACGAAATGCTGCCCGTGGCCATGTCACGAAATGCATGCCCGTGGTTCATGTCAAAAATGCATGCCCGTGGTCATGTCACGAAATGCATGCCCGTGGTCATGTCAATGCATGCCGCCCGTGGTCATGTCACGAAATGCATGCCCGTGGTCATGTCACGAAATGCATGCCCGTGACCATGTCACGAAATGCCATGGTCACGTCACGAATGCATGCCCGTGGTCATGTCATACCAAATGCATGCCCGTGGTCATGTCACGAAATGCATGCCCGTGCTATGTCACGAAATGCTGCCCATGGTCATGTCACGAATGCATGCCTGTGGTCATGTCACGAAATGCATGCCCGTGGTCATGTCATGAAATGCATGCCCGTGGCCATGTCATTTAAATGCATGCCCGCGGGTCATGTCACAAAATGCATGCGAAAATGGTCATGTATGGTCATGTCACGAAATGCTGCCCGTGGTCATGTCACAAAAATGCTGCCCGTGGTCATGTCACAAAATGCATGCCCGTGGTCATGTCACGTAAATGCATGCCCGTGGTCATGTCACAAAATGCATGCCCGTGGTCATGTCACGAAATGCTGCCCGTGGTCATGTCTCGAAATGCATGCCCATGGTCATGTCACGAAATGCTGCCCGTGGCCATATCACGAAATGCATGCCCGTGGCCATGTCACGAATGCATGCCCGTGGTCATGTCACGAAATGGATGCCCGGGGTCATGTCACGAAACGCATGCCCGTGGTCATGTCACGAAAATGCATGCCCGTGGGCATGTCATGAAATGCATGCCCGTGGTCATGTCACGAATGCATGCCCGTGGTCATGTCACAAAATGCATGCCCGTGGTCATGTCACAAAATGCATGCCCGTGGCCATGTCACGAAATGCATGCCGGTGGTCATGTCACAAAATGCATGCCCGTGGTCATGTCACGAAATGCATGCCCGTGGCCATGTCACGAAATGCATGTCGTGGCCATGTCACGAAAAATGTCTGGTGCCCCTAAATCATGTCACGTGGAAAATGCATGCCCGTGGCCATGTGTCACGAAATGCTGCCCGTGGTCATGTCACGGAAATGCATGTAGGTGGTCATGTCACAAAATGCCGCCCGTGGTCATGTCAACAAAATGCATGCCCATGTCACGAAATGTCGCGGCATGTCTAAATGCCGCCCGTGGTCATGTCACGGAATGCATGCCCGTGGTCATGTCACGGAATGCATGCCCGTGGCCATGTCACGAAATGCTGCCCGTGGTCATGTCACGAAATGCATGCTCGTGGCCATGTCACAAATGCATGTCCGAAATGGTCCGTGGTCACGAAAAATGCATGTGGTCATGTCACGAAAATGCATGCCCGTGGTCATGTCACGAAATGCATGCCCATGGTCATGTCACGAAAATGCTGCCCGTGGTCATGTCACGAAATGCATGCCTGTGGTCATGTCACGAAATGCATGCCCGTGGTCATGTCACGAAATGCATGCCTGTGGTCATGTCACGAAATGCATGCCGTGGTCATGTCACGTAAATGCATGCCCGTGGTCATGTCACGAATGCATGCCCGTGGTTATGTCACGAAATGCATGCCCGTGGTCATGTCACGAATGCATGCCCGTGGTCATGTCACGAAATGCATGCACGTGGTCATGTCACGAAATGCATGCCCGTGGTCATGTCACGAAAAATGCATGCCCCGTGGTCATGTCACGAAATGCATGCCCCGGTCATGTCACGAATGCCGCATGCCCGTGGTCATGTCACGAAATGCATGCCCGTGGTCATGACACGAAATGCATGCCCGTGGTCATGTCACGAAATGCATGCCCGTGGTCATGTCACGAAAATGCTGCCCGTGGTCATGTCACGAAATGCATGCCCGTGGCCATGTCACGAAATGCATGCCCGTGGCCATGTCACGAAATGCATGCCCGTGGTCATGTCACGAAATGCATGCCAGTGGTCATGTCACAAAATGCATGCCCGTGGTCATGTCATGAATGCATGCCCGTGGCCATGTCACAAAATGCATGCCCGTGGTCATGTCACAAAATGCATGCCCATGGTCATGTCACGAAATGCTGCCCGTGGTCATGTCACGAAATGCATGCCCGTGGTCATGTCACGAAATGCATGCCCGTGGTCATGTCACAAAATGCATGCCCATGGTCATGTCACGAATGCGCCCGTGGTCATGTCACGAATGCATGCCCGTGGTCATGTCACAAAATGCATGCCCGTGGACATGTCACGAATGCATGCCCGTGGTCATGTCACGAAAAATGCTGCCCGGGTCATGTCACGAAATGCATGCCCGTGGTCATGTCACAAAATGCATGCCCATGGTCATGTCAAAAAATGCATGCCAGTGGCCATGTCACAAAATGCATGCCCGTGGTTCATGTCACGAAATGCATGCCCGTGGTCATGTCATAAAATGCTGCCTGGGTCATGTCACGAAATGCATGCCCGTGGTCATGTCACGAAATGCATGCCCGTGGCATGTCACGAATGCATGCCCGTGGTCATGTCACAAATGCATGCCGTGGTCATGTCACATAAATGCATGCCCGTGGTCATGTCACAAAATGCATGCCCGTGGTCATGTGCCCGTGAAAATGCATGCATGCCCGTGGTCATGTCACGAAATGCATGCCAGTGGTCATGTCACGAAATGCATGCCCGTGGTCATGTCACGAAATGTGCATGCCCGTGGTCATGTCACAAAATGCATGCCCGTGGTCATGTCACGAAATGCATGCCTGTGGTCATGTCACGAAATGCATGCCCGCCCGGGTCATGTTTAAATGCATGCCCGTGGTCATGTCACGAAATGCATGCCCGCGGGTCATGTCACGAAATGCTGCCCGTGGTCATGTCACAAAATGCATGCCCGTGGTCATGTCACTTAAATGCATGCCCGTGGTCATGTCACGAAATGCATGCCCGTGGTCATGTCATGAAATGCATGCCCGCGGGCCATGTCACTTAAATGCATGCCCGTGGTCATGTCACGAAATGCATGCCCGTGGTCATGTCATCAAAAAATGCCCGTGGTCATGTCACGAATGCTGCCCGTGGTCATGTCACGAAATGCTGCCCGTGGTCATGTCACGAAAAAATGAAATGCCCGTGGTTCATGTCACGAAATGCATGCCCGTGGTCATGTCACGAAATGCATGCCTGTGGTTATGTCATGAAATGCATGCCCGTGGTCATGTCACGAAATGCATGCCCGTGGTTCATGTCACGAAATGCATGCCCGTGGTCATGTCACGAAATGCATGCCCGTGGCCATGTCACGAAATGCATGCCCTGGTCATGTCACAAAATGCATGCCCGTGGCATGTCACGAAATGCATGCCTGTGGTCATGTCATTTAAATGTATGCCCGTGGTCATGTCACAAAAATGCATGCCTGGCCGTATTAAATGTCATGTCAAAAAATGTATGCCCATGGTCATGTCATGAAATGCATGCCCGTGGTCATGTCACAAAATGCATGCCCGTGGTCATGTCACAAAATGCTGCCCGTGGTTCATGTCACGAAATGCATGCCCGTGGTCATGTCACGAAATGCATGCCCGTGGTCATGTCACAAAATATGCCCGTGGTCATGTCACGAAATGCATGCCCGTGGCCATGTCATGAAATGCATGGGGTGGTCATGTCACAAAATGCATGCCCGTGGTCATGTCACGAAATGCATGCCCATGTAATATGTCACAAAATGTATGCCCGTGGCTATGTCAAGAAATGAATGCCCGGGTCATGTCACGAAATGCTGCCCGTGGCCATGTCACGAATGCTGCCCGTGGTCATGTCACGAAATGCCGCCCGTGGCCATGTCACAAAATGCATGCCTGTGGTCATGTCACGAAATGCATGCCCGAATTCATGAAACGAATGCATGCCCATGGTCATGTCACGAAATGCATGCCCGTGGCCATGTCAGAAAATGCATGGTCATGTCACAAAATGCTGCCCGTGGTCATGTCACAATTAAATGCATGCCTGTGGTCATGTCACAAAATGCATGCCCGTGGTCATGTCACAAAATGCATGCCCGTGGTCATGTCACGAAATGCATGCTCGTGGCCATGTCAAAATGCATGCCCGTGGTCATGTCACGAAATGCATGCCCGTGGTCATGTCACGAATAAATGCATGCCAGTGAAATGTGCCCTTAAATGCATGCCCATGGCCATGTCATAAATGCTGCCCGTGGTCATGTCACTAAATGCATGCCCGTGGTCATGTCACGAAATGCTGGACGTGGTCATGTCACGAAATGCATGCCCGTGGTTCATGTCACGAAATGCATGCCCGTGGTCATGTCACGAAATGCATGCCCGTGGTCATGTCACGAAATGCATGCCCGGTGGTCATGTCACAAAATGCATGCACGTGGCATGTCAATAAATGCCTGCGTGGTACATGTCACGAAATGCATGCCTGTGGTCATGTCACAAAATGCATGCCCGTGGTCATGTCACGAAATGCATGCCCGTGGTCATGTCAAAAAATGCATGCCCGTGGCCATGTCACGAAAATGCATGCCGTGGGTCATGTCACGAAATGCATGCCCGTGGGTCATGTCACTAAATGCTGCCTGTGGTGTCAAAAATGCATGTCACGATGAAATGCATGCCCGTGGTCATGTCACGAAATGCATGCCCGTGGTCATGTCACGAAATGCATGCCCGTGGTCATGTCACAAAAATGCATGCCCGTGGGTCATGTCATAAATGCATGCCCGTGGTCATGTCACGAAATGCATGCACGTAGTCATGTCACAAAATGCATGCCCGTGGAAATGTCACAAAATGCATGCCCGTGGTCATGTCACAAAATGCTGCCCATGGTCATGTCATAAAATGCATGCCCGTGGCCATGTCACACGAATGCTGCCCGTGGTCATGTCACGAAATGCATGCCCGTGATTCATGTCACGAAATGCATGCCCGTGGTCATGTCACAAAATGCATGCCCGTGGTCATGTCACGAAATGCATGCCCGTGGTTATGTCACGAAATGCATGCCCGTGGTCATGTCACGAAATGCATGCCCGTGGTCATGTGAACGAAATGCATGCCCGTGGTCATGTCACGAAATGCATGCCCTGGTCACGAAATGTCACGAAATCACGTAATGCTGCCCGGGTCATGTCATGAAATGCATGCCCGTGGTCATGTCACGAAATGCATGCCCGTGTTCATGTCAATAAATGCTGCCCATGTGGTCATGTCACGAAATGCATGCCCGTGGTCATGTCACAAAATGCATGCCCGTGGTCATGTCACGAAAATGCATGCCCGTGGCCATGTCACAAAATGCATGCCCGTGGTCAAAATGTCACGAAATGCATGCCCGTGGTCATGTCACGAATGCATGCCCGCGGGCATGTCACGAAATGCATGCCCGTGCCATGTCAATGAAATGCATGCCCGTGGTCATGTCACGAAATGCATGCCTGTGGTCATGTCACGAAATGCTGCCCGTGGTCATGTCACGAAATGCATGCCCGTGGTCATGTCAATGAAATGCATGCCCGTGGTCATGTCAAAAATGCATGCCCGTGGTCATGTCACGAAATGCATGCCCTGGTCATGTGTTTAAATGCATGCCCGTGGTCATGTCACAAAATGCATGCCCGTGGTCATGTCACGAATGCATGCCCATGGTCATGTCACGAAATGCATGCCCGGTGGTCATGTCAGAAAATGCATGCCCGTGGGCATGTCACGAAATGCTGCCCGTGGTCATGTCATGAAATGCTGCCCGTGGTCATGTCACGAAATGCATGCCCGTGGCCATGTCACGAAATGCATGCCCGTGGCCATGTCACGAAATGCTGCCCGTGGTCATGTCACGAAATGCATGCCCGTGGTCATGTCACAAAAATGCATGCCCGTGAATCATGTCACGTTTAAAATGCATGCATGGTCATGTCATGAAATGCATGCCCGTGGTCATGTCACGAATGCATGCCCGTGGTCATGTCACAAAATGCATGCCCGTGGGGAAATGTGCACGAAATGCATGCCCTGGTCATGTCATGAAATGCATGCCCGTGGTCATGTCACGAAAATGCATGCCCGTGGTCATGTCACAAAATGCATGCCCATGGTCATGTCGTCACGAAATGCATGCCCGTGGGCATGTCACATAAATGCATGCCCGTGGGTCATGTCACAAAATGCATGCCCGTGGTCATGTCACGAAATGCTGCCCGTGGTCATGTCACAAAATGCATGCCCGTGGTCATGTCACAAAAATGCATGCCCGTGGTCATGTCAAATGCATGCCCGTGGCCATGTCACGAAATGCATGCCCGTGGTCATGTCAAGAAATGCATGCCCGTGGTCATGTCACAAAATGCATGCCAGTGGTCATGTCACAAAATGCATGCCCGTGGCCATGTCACGAAATGCATGCCCGTGGTCATGTCAATAAAAATGCCCGTGGTCATGCGTCACGAAATGCATGCCCGTGGTCATGTCACAAAATGCATGCCCGTGGCCATGTCACGAAATGCATGCCCGTGGTCATGTCATAAATGCAAAATGCATGCCAGTGGTCATGTCACGAATGCCGCCCGTGGTCATGTCAGAAATGCATGCCCGTGGCATGTCACTTAAATGCTGCCCGTGGTCATGTCAATAAATGCATGCCCGTGGTCATGTCATGAAATGCATGCCCGTGGTCATGTCATAAAATGCATGCCCGTGGTCATGTCACAAAATGCTGCCCATGGTCATGTCACGAAATGCATGCCCGTGGCCATGTCACTTAAATGCATGCCCGTGGTCATGTCACGAAATGCATGCCCGTGGTCATGTCATTAAAAATATGCCCGTGGTCATGTCACACAAAATGCATGCCCGTGGTCATGTCACGAAATGCATGCCCGTGGTCATGTCACAAAATGCATGCCCGTGGTCATGTCACGAAATGCTGCCCGTGGTCCTGTCACAAAATGCTGCCCGTGGTCATGTCACGAAATGCATGCCCGTGTCATGTCACGAAATGCATGCCCGTGGCTATGTCACGAAATGCTGCCCGTGGTCATGTCACAAAATACATGCCCGTGGTCATCTCACAAAATGCACGCCCGTGGTCATGTCACAAAATGCTGACCGTGGTCATGTTACGAAAATGCATGCCCGTGGCGGGCATATGTCACGAAATGCATGCCTGTGGTCATGTCACGAAATGCTGCCCGTGGTCATGTCACGAAATGCATGCCCGTGGTTCATGTCACAAAATGCATGCCTGTGTCATGTCATTAAAATGCATGCCCGTGGTCATGTCATGAAATGCATGCCCGTGGCCATGTCACGAAATGCATGCCCGTGGTCATGTCACGAAATGCATGCCCGTGGTCATGTCACGAAATGAATGCCCGTGGTCATGTCACGAAATGCATGCCCGTGGTCATGTCACTAAATGCTGCCCTGGTATTCATGTCACAAAAATGCTGCCCGTGGTCATGTCACGAAATGCATGCCTGTGGTCATGTCACGAAATGCATGCCGGGTGGTCATGTCACAAAATGCATGCCCGTGGTCATGTCACGAAATGCATGCCCGCGGGTCATGTCACGAAATGCATGCCCGTGGTCATGTCACGAAATGCATGCCCGTGGTCATGTCACGAAAATGCATGCCCGTGGCCATGTCACAAAATGCATGCCCGTGGTCATGTCACGAAATGCTGCCCGTGGTCATGTCACGAAATGCTGCCCGTGGTTCATGTCACGAAATGCATGCCCGTGGTCATGTCACAAAATGCATGCCCACGGTCATGTCATGAACATGAAATGCATGTGCCCGTGGTCATGTCACAAAATGCTGCCCGTGGTTATGTCACGAAATGCATGCCCGTGGTCATGTCACAAAATGCATCCCCGTGGTCATGTCACGAAATGCATGCCCGTGGTCATGTCACGAAATGCATGCCCGTGGTCATGTCACAAAATGCATGCCCGTGGTCATGTCACGAAATGCATGCCCGTGGTCATGTCACAAAATGCATGCCCGTGGTCCATGTCACGAAATGCATGCCCGTGGTCATGTCACGAAAATGCATGCCCGTGGTCATGTCACGAATATGCCCGTGGTCATGTCATGAAATGCATGCCCGTGGTCATGTCACGAAATGCATGCCCATGGTGCCCATGGTCATGAAATAAATGCCCGTGGTCATGTCACGAAATGCTGCCCGTGGTCATGTCACGAAATGCTGCCCGTGGTCATGTCACGAAATGCTGCCCGTGGTCATGTCATTTAAATGCTGCCCGTGGTCATGTCACAAAATGCATGCCCGTGGTCATGTCACGAAATGCATGCCCGTGGTCATGTCACGAAATGCATGCCCGTGGTCATGTCACGAAATGCATGCCCGTGGGTCATGTCACAAAATGCTGCCCGTGGTCATGTCACAAAATGCATGCCCGTGGTCATGTCACGAAATGCATGCCCGTGGTCATGTCACAAAATGCCATGTGGTCATGTCACGAAATGCTGCCCGTGGTCATGTCACGAAATGCATGCCCGTGGTCATGTCACGAAATGCATGCCCGTGGTCATGTCACAAAATGCCATGTGGGTCATGTCACGAATGCATGCCCGTGGTCATGTCACTAAATGCATGCCCGTGTTCATGTCACAAATGCTGCCCGTGGTCATGTCACTAAATGCATGCCCGTGATCATGTCACAAAATGAATGATGCCCGTGGTCATGTCACAAAATGCTGCCCGTGGTCATGTCACAAAATGCATGCCCGTGGTCATGTCACAAAATGCCGCCCATGGCCATGTCACGAAATGCATGCCCGTGGTCATGTCAAAATGCATGCCCGTGGTCATGTCACGAAATGCATGCCTGTGGTCATGTCACGAATGCATGCCCGTGGCCATGTCACGAAAATGCTGCCCGTGGTCATGTCACGAATGCATGCCGGGTGGTCATGTCACGAAATGCATGCCCGTGGTCATGTCACTAAATGCATGCCCGTGGTCATGTCATGAAATGCTGCCCGTGGTCATGTCACGAAATGCTGCCCGTGGTCATGTCACGAAATGCTGCCCGTATTCATGTCACGAAATGCTGCACGTGGTCATGACACGAAATGCATGCCTGTGGCCATGTCACGAAATGCATGCCCCTGGTCATGTCACAAAATGCATGCCCGTGGCCATGTCACGAAATGCATGCCCGTGGCCATGTCACGAAATGCTGCATGTGGTCATGTCACGAAATGCATGCCCGTGGTCATGTCACGAGATGCATACCCGTGGCCATGTCACGAAATGCATGCCCGTGGCCATGTCACGAAATGCCTGCCAGTGGCCATGTCACGAAATACTGCCCGTGGTCATGTCACGAAATGCATGCCCGTGGTCATGTCAAAAATGCATGCCCGTGGCTATGTCACGAAATGCATGCCCGTGGTCATGTCACAAAAATGCATGCCCGTGGTCATGTCACGAAATGCTGCCCGTGGTCATGTCACTAAATGCATGCCCGTGGGGTCATGTCACAAAATGCATGCCCGTGGTCATGTCACGAATGCATGCCTGTGGTCATGTCAATGAAATGCATGCCCGTGGTCATGTCACAAAATGCATGCCCGTGGTCATGTCACAAAATGCATGCCCGTGGCCATGTCACAAAATGCATGCCCGTGGCCATGTCATGAAATGCATGCGTGGGTCATGTCACAAAATGCATGCCCGTGGTCATGTCACGAAATGCATGCCCGTGGTCATGTCACGAAATGGATGCCCGTGGTCATGTCACGAAATGCATGCCCGTGGCAATGTCACGAAATGCTGCCCGTGGTCATGTCATTAAATGCATGCCCGTGGTTATGTCACAAAAATGCTGCCCGTGGCTATGTCACGAAATGCTGCCCGTGGTCATGTCACGAAATGCATGCCTGTGGTCATGTCACGAAATGCATGCCCGTGGTCATGTCACGAAAATGCCCGTGGTCATGTCACAAAATGCATGCCCGTGGTCATGTCACGAAATGCATGCCCGTGGTCATGTCATGAATGCATGCCCGTGGCCATGTCGAAAATGAATGTCACAAAAATGCATGCCCGTGGTCATGTCAATAAAATGCATGCCCGTGGTCATGTCACGAATGCTGCCCGTGGTCATGTCACGAAATGCATGCCCGTGGCCATGTCACAAAATGCATGCCCGTGGTCATGTCACGAAATGCTGCCCGTGGTCATGTCACGAAATGCATGCCCGTGGCCATGTCATGAAATGCATGCCCGTGGTCATGTCACGAAATGCATGCCCGTGGTCATGTCACCGAAAATGCATGCCCGTGGTCATGTCACGAAATGCATGCCCGTGGTCATGTCAATTTAAATGCATGCCCGTGGTCATGTCACAAAATGCATGCCCGTGGTCATGTCACAAAATGCATGCCCGTGGCCATGTCATGAAATGCATGCCCGCGGGTCATGTCACAAAATGCATGCCTGTGGTCATGTCACGAAATGCATGCCCGTGGTCATGTCACGAAATGCATGCCCGTGGGGCATGTCACAAATGCCCATGGTCATGCCTGTGGCCATGTCATGTAAAATGCTGCCTGTGTCATGTCACGAAATGCATGCCCGTGGTCATGTCATGAAATGCATGCCCGTGGTCATGTCACGAAATGCATGCCCGTGGTCATGTCACGAAATGCATGCCCGTGGTCATGTCACGAAATGCATGCCCGTGGCCATGTCACGAAATGCATGCCACCCGTGGTCATGTCGAAATGCATGCCCGTGGTCATGTCACGAAATGCATGCCCGTGGTCATGTCACGAAATGCATGCCCGTGGTCATGTCACGAAATGCATGCCCGATTCATGTCAATAAATGCATGCCCGTGGTCATGTCACGAAATGCATGCCCGTGGTCATGTCACGAAATGCATGCCCGTGGTCATGTCACAAAATGCATGCCCGTGGTCATGTCACAAAATGCATGCCCGTGGCCATGTCACGAAATGCATGCCCGTGGTCATGTCACGAAATGCATGCCCGTGGTCATGTCACGAAATGCATGCCCGTGGTCATGTCACGAAATGCATGCCCGTGTTCATGTCACGAAATGCATGCCCGTGGCCATGTCACGAAATGCATGCCAGTGGTCATGTCACGAAATGCATGCCCGTGGTTCATGTCACGAAATGCTGCCCTGTGGTCATGTCACTAAATGCATGCCCGCGGGTCATGTCACGAAATGTTGCCCATGGTCATGTCACGAAATGCATGCCCGTGGTCATGTCAACGAAATGCATGCCCGTGGTCATGTCATGTCACGAAATGCATGCCCGTGGTCATGTCACGAAAATGCATGCGTGGTCATGTCATGAAAAATGCATGCCCGTGGTCATGTCACGAAATGCATGCCCGTGGTCATGTCACGAAATGCATGCCCGTGGCCATGTCACGAAATGCATGCCCGTGGTCATGTCATGAAATGCATGCCCGTGGTCATGTCACAAAAATGCATGCCCGTGGTCATGTCACAAAATGCATGCCCGTGGTCATGTCATTAAATGCATGCCAGTGGCCATGTCATAAAATGTATGCTGCTGGTCATGTCACGAAATGCATGCCCGTGGTCATGTCATGAAATGCATGCCCGTGGCCATGTCACGAAATGCATGCCCGTGGTCATGTCACGAAATGCTGCCCGTGGTCATGTCACGAAATGCTGCCCGTGGTCATGTCACAAAATGCATGCCGTGGGTCATGTCACGAAAATGCATGCCCGTGGTCATGTCACGAAATGCATGCCCGTGGTCATGTCATGAAATGCATGCCCGTGGTCATGTCACGAAATGCATGCCCGTGGTCATGTCATAAAAATGCTGCCCGTGGTCATGTCACGAAATGCATGCCCGTGGTCATGTCACGAAAAATGCATGCCTGTGGTCATGTCACAAAAATGCATGCCCGCGATTCATGTCACTTAAATGCATGCCCGTGGTCATGTCAATAAATGCATGCCCGTGGTCATGTCACGAATGCATGCCCGGTCATGTCACAAAAATGCATGCCCGTGGTCATGTCACGAAATGCATGCCCGTGGTCATGTCACGAAATGCATGCCCTGGTCATGTCACAAAATGCATGCCCGTGGTCATGTCACGAAATGCATGCCCGTGGTCATGTCACTTAAATGCATGCCCGTGGTCATGTCACGAAATGCATGCCCGTGGTCATGTCACAAATGCATGCCCGTGGCCATGTCACGAAATGCATGCCCGTGGTCATGTCACAAATGCATGCCCGTGGTCATGTCACGAAATGCATGCCCGTGGTCATGTCACGAAATGCATGCCGGTGGCCATGTCAGGAAAATGCATGCCCGTGGTCATGTCATGAAATGCATGCCCGTGGTCATGTCACGAAATGCTGCCCGTGGTCATGTCACGAAATGCTGCCCGTGGTCATGTCACGAATGCTGCCCGTGGTCATGTCATTAAAATGCATGCCCGTGGTTCATGTCACGAATGCATGCCCGTGGTCATGTCATGAAATGCATGCCCGTGGTCATGTCACAAAAATGCCCGTGCATGTGGTCATGTCATGTCGAAATGCATGCCCGTGGTCATGTCACGAAATGCATGCCCGTGGTCATGTCACGAAATGCATGCCCGTGGTCATGTCACAAAATGCATGCCCGTGGTCATGTCACAAAATGCATGCCCGTGGCCATGTCACGAAATGCATGCCCGGGGCCATGTCACGAAATGCATGCCCGTGGTCATGTCACGAAATGCATGCCCATGGTCATGTCATAAATGCATGCCCGTGGTCATGTCACGAAATGCTGCCCGTGGTCATGTCACGAAATGCATTCATGTCACGAAATGCATGCCCGTGGTCATGTCATGAAATGCATGCCCGTGGTTATGTCACGAAATGCATGCCCGTGGGTCATGTCACTAAAATGCATGCCCGTGGTCATGTCACGAAATGCATGCCCGTGGTCATGTCACGAAATGCATGCCCGTGGTCATGTCACGAAATGCATGCCGTGGTCATGTCAAAATGCATGCCCGTGGCCATGTCACTAAATGCTGCCCTTGGCCATGTCACGAAATGCTGCCCGTGGTCATGTCACGAAATGCCGCCCGTGGTCATGTCACTAAATGCATGCCCGTGGTCATGTCACAAAATGCATGCCCGTGGTCATGTCATGAATGCTGCCCCGGTCATGTCATTAAATGCATGCCCGTGGTCATGTCACAAAATGCATGCCCGTGGTCATGTCACGAAATGCATGCCCGTGGTCATGTCACGAAATGCATGCCCGCTGGTCATGTCACGAAATGCATGCCCGTGGTCATGTCACGAAATGCATGCCCGTAATATGTCACGAAATGCATGCCCGTGGTCATGTCAATAAATGCATGCCCGTGGCCATGTCACTTTAAATGCATGCCTGTGGTCATGTCACGAAAATGCCCGTGGTCATGTCATGTCACGAAATGCATGCCCGTGGTATGTGTCACGAAATGCATGCCCGTGGTCATGTCACAAAATGCATGCCCGTGGTCATGTCACAAAACGCATGCCCGTGGTCATGTCAAGAAATGCATGCCCGTGGTCATGTCACGAAATGCATGCCCGTGGCCATGTCACGAAATGCTGCCCGTGGCCATGTCACGAAATGCATGCCGGTTGTCATGTCACAAAATGTATGCCCCTCGTCATGTCATGAAATGCATGCCCGTGGCCATGTCACGAAATGCATGCTCGTGGCCATGTCACGAAATGCTGCCCGTGGTCATGTCACGAAATGCATACCCGGTCATGTCACGTAAATGCTGCAAGTGGTCATGTCACGAAATGCATGCCCGTGGCTATGTCACTAAAATGCTGCCCGTGGTCATGTCACAAAATGCTGCCCGTGGTATGTCATGAAATGCTGCCCGATGGTTATGTCACGAAATGCATGCCCGTGGTCATGTCACTTAAATGCTGCCCGATTCATGTCACGAATGCATGCCCGTGGTCATGACACGAAATGCATGCCCGTGGCCATGTCACGAAATGCATGCCCCTGGTCATGTCACAAAATGCATGCCCGTGGTCATGTCAATGAAATGCATGCCCGTGGTCATGTCACGAATGCTGCCTGTGGTCATGTCACGAAATGCATGCCCGTGGTCATGTCACGTAAATGCATGCCCGTACATGTCACTAAATGCATGCCCGTGGTCATGTCACCTAAATGCATGCTGGTCATGTCACAAAATGCATGCCCATGGTCATGTCATGAAACGAATGCCCATGGTCATGTCAAAAATGCTGCCCGTGGTCATGTCACGAATGCATGCCCGTGGTCATGTCACGAAATGCATGCCCGTGGTCATGTCACAAAATGCTGCCCGTGGTCATGTCACAAAATGCATGCCCGTGGTCATGTCACGAAATGCATGCATGTGGTCATGTCACGAAATGCATGCCCGTGGGTTATGTCACGAAATGCATGCCCGTGGTCATGTCAAATGCGAAAAAATGTACAATGAAATGCCCGTGGGTCATGTCACGAAATGCATGCCCGTGGTCATGTCACAAAAATGCTGCCCGTGGTCATGTCACAAAATGCATGCCCGTGGTCATGTCATGAAATGTATGCCCGTGGCCATGTCATGAAATGCATGCATCGTGGTCATGTCACGAAATGCATGCCCGTGGTCATGTCACGAATGCTGCCCGTGGTCATGTCACGAAATGCATGCCCGTGGCCATGTCACGAAATGCATGCCCGTGGCCATGTCACGAAATGCTGCCTGTGGTCATGTCACGAAATGCATGCCCGTGGCCATGTCATGAAATGCTGCCCGTGGTCATGTCACGAAATGCATGCCCGTGGTCATGTCACGAAATGCATGCCCGTGGTCATGTCACTTAAATGCAATGCCCGTGGTCATGTCACGAAATGCTGCCCGTGGTCATGTCATGAAATGCATGCCTGTGGTCATGTCACGAAATGCATGCCCGTGGTTCACGAATGTCGTGGTCATGTAATTAAATGCTGCCCGTGGTCATGTCACAAAATGCATGCCCGTGGTCATGTCATCGAAATGCATGCCCGTGGTCATGTCACAAATGCATGCCCCTGGGTGTCACAAAATGCATGTCATGTCAACAAAATGCATGCCCGTGGTCATGTCACAAAAATGCTGCCCGTGGTCATGTCACGAAATGCATGCCCGTGGTCATGTCACAAAATGCATGCCATGGGAAAATGTCATCAAATGCATGCCCATGGTCATGTCACGAAATGCATGCCCGTGGTCATGTCACGAAATGCATGCCCGTGGTCATGTCACGAATGCATGCCCGTGGTCATGTCACGAAATGCATGCCCGTGGTCATGTCACGAAATGCATGCCCGTGGTCATGTCACTAAATGCTGCCCGTGGTCATGTCACGAAAAATGCCGCCCGCGGGCCATGTCACGAAATGTGCCCGTGGTCATGTCACGAAATGTGCCAGTGTCATGTCACGAAATGCATGCCCGTGGTCATGTCACGAAATGCATGCCCGTGGTCATGTCATGAAATGCATGCCCGTGGTCATGTCACGAAATGCATGCCCGTGGTCCATGGTCATGTCACGAAATGCATACCAGTGGTCATGTCACAAAAATGCATGGTCATGTCACAAATGCATGGTCATGTCACGAAATGCATGCCCGTGGTCATGTCACGAAATGCATGCCCGTGGCCATGTCACGAAATGCCGCCCGTGGTCATGTCACGAAATGCATGCCCGTGGTCATGTCACGAAATGCATGCCCGTGGTCATGTCACAAAAATGCATGCCCGTGGTCATGTCAAAATGCCGTCGTGGTCATGTCACCAAATGCATGCCCGTGGTCATGTCACGAAATGTATGCCCGTATCATGTCACGAATGCATGCCCGTGGTCATGTCACGAAATGCCGCCCGTGGTCATGTCACGAATGCATGCCCATGGGTCATTTGTCACGAATGTTGCAAGTGGTCATGTCACAAATGCTGCCCGTGGGCCATGTCACTAAATGCTGCCCATGGTCATGTCATGAAATGCCGCCCGTGGTCGCGTCACGAAATGCATGCCCGTGGTCATGTCACGAAATGCATGCCCGTGGCCATGTCATGAAATGCTGCCCGTGGTCATGACACAAAATGCATGCCCATGTCATCAACAAATGCATGCCCCTGGTCATAAAACATAAAATGCATGCCCGTGGGCATGTCACGAATGCATGCCCGTGGTCATGTCACCAAATGCATGCAGGTGGTCATATCACGAAAGAGATGCATGTCATGAGATGGTGCTGGCATGTCAAAAATGCATGCCCATGGTCATGTCAATAAATGCCGTGGCATGTCATGAAAATGCTGACCGAAATGTCACAAATGCATGTGGTTGTCATGTCA
>CM072719.1:233135-250133 GCA_036884735.1 Huso huso
TCAGTTATTGTTCACGACATGACCACGGGCAGCATTTCGTGACATGGCCATTCATGGTCTCACGACGATGCGCATTGCAGGTGACAACCACCGGTATGTACTTTGTGACATGATTCACCACGGGCAGCGTTTGTGAGGACCATGGCATGTATTTCGTGACATGACCACTGGTGCAACTTTACGCCATTGGCAGCGTCGCATCATCACGGCAGCATCGCATTACGACCACGGGCAGCATTGTGACATGGCCACGGCATGCATTTCGTGACAACCACGGCAGCATTGCGGACATGACCACATGCAGGATTTCGTGACATGGCCACGGGCAGCATTTCGTGACATGGCCACGGGCATGCATTTCGTGACATGGCTACGGGTAGAATCTCATGACATGGCCACGGCAACATTTCGTGACATGGCCACGGGCAGCATTTTGTGACATGGCCACGGCATTTCGTGGACATAACCACGGGCAAACATTTCGTTGTGATGACCCGGGCAGCATTTCGTGACATGGCCACGGGCAGCATTTAGTGACATGGCCACGGGCAGCATTTTGTGACATGACCACTTGCAGCATTTCGTGACATGGCAACTGGCATGCATTTCGTGACATGGCCACTGGCATGCATTTCGTGACATGGCCACGGGTATGCATATCGTGACATGACCACGGGCAGCATTTCGTGACATGGCCACGAGCATGCATTTTGTGACATGGCCACGGGCATGCATTTCGTGACATGACGAGGGCATATTTTGTGACAGACAACCGGCATGCATTTTCGTGACATGGTACGGCAGTATTTTCGTGACATGGCCACGGGCATGCATTTCGTGACATGCCCACGGGTATGCATCTCGTGACATGACCACGGGCATGCATTTCGTGATATGACCACCTGCAGCATTTCGTGACATGGCCACGGGCATGCATTTCGTGACATGGCCACGGGCATGCATTTTGTGACATGACCAGGGGCATGGATTTCGTGACATGGCCACAGGCATGCATTTTGTGTCATGACCACGTGCAGCATTTCGTGACATGGCCACGGGCAACATTTCGTGACATGGCCACGGGAAGCATGTCGTGACATCGCCACTGGCAGCATTTCGTGCCGGTGACATGACCATGGGCAACATTTCGTGACATCACGGCGGCATTTATGACATGACCACGGGCAGCATTCCGTGACATGGTAACGGGCATGTATTTCGTGACATGGACTGGCATGCATCGTGATTACGACCAGCATATCGTGTCATGACCACGGGCATATTTTTGTGATGGCCACCGGCATGCATTTTGTGACATGGCCAGTGACATGAATTTCATGACATGACCAGGGCATGCATTTTGTGACATGACCACCGCATGCATTTTCGTGACATGACCACGGGCAGCATTTCGTGACATGGCCACGGGCATGCATTTCGTGACATGGCCACAGGCGCATTTCATGACATGACCACGGCAGCATTTCGTGATACCCACGGGCAGCATTTCATGACATGGCCATGGGCGGCATTTCGTGACGCCCACGGCATTCATTTCGTGACATGAACACGGGCAGCAATTCGTGACATGACCATGGGCAGCATTTCATGACATAACCACGGGCAGCATTTCGTGACATAGCCATGGGCAACATTTCGTGACATGGCCACGGGAAGCATTTCGTGACATGGCCACTGGCAGCATTTCGTGACATGACCATGGGCAGTATTTCGTGACATGACCCACGGGCAGGATCGTGACATGGCCACACGGCATGCATTTTGACATGGCCACGGGTAGCATCTGTGACATGACCACGGGCATGCATTTTGACATGACCACGCAGCATTGTGACATGGCCACGGGCATGCATTTCGTGACATGGCCACGGGCATGCATTTTGTGACATGACCAGGGGCATGCATTTCGTGACATGGCCACAGGCATGCATTTCGTGTCATGACCACGTGCAGCATTTCGTGACATGAATACGGGCAGCATTTCGTGACATGACCACGGGCAGCATTTCGTGACATAACCACGGGCAGCATTTCATGACATGACCACGGGCAGCATTTCGTGACATGGCCACGGGCAGCATTTAGTGACATGGCCACGGGCAGCATTTCGTGACATGACCACTTGCAGCATTTCGTGACATGGCAACGGGTATGCATATCGTGTCATGACCACGGGCAGCATTTCGTGACATGGCCACGAGCATGCATTTCGTGACATGGCCACATGCATTTCGTGACATGGCCACGGGCAGCATTTCGTGACATGGCCACGGGCATGCATTTCGTGACATGGCCACGGGTATGCATATCGTGTCATGACCACGGGCAGCATTTCGTGACATGGCCACGGGCATGCATTTCGTGACATGGCCACGGTCATGCATTTCATGACATGACGAGGGGCATACATTTTGTGACATAACCACCGGTATGCATTTCGTGACATGACCACGGGCAGCGTTTTGTGACAGGACCACGGGCATGCATTTCGTGACATGACCACGGGCATGCATTTCGTGACATGACCACGGGTGGCATTTTATTGACATCATCATCGGGCATGCATTTCGTGATACGGCCCGGCAGCACAGACATGACATGGCCACGGGCATGCATTTCGTGACATAACCACGGGCAGCATTCGTGACATACCACCGGCAGGATTTCGATGACATCACGGCAGCATTTCGTGACAAGGCGGCCGGGCATGCATTTCGTGACATGGCCACGGGCATGCATTTCGTGACATAACCACGGGCAGCATTTCGTGACATGACCACATGCAGGATTTCGTGACATGGCCACGGGCAAGCATTTCGTGACATGGCCACGGGCAGCATTTCGTGACATGACCATGGGCAGCATTTCGTGACATGGCCACGGGCAGCATTTCGTGACATGGCCACGGGCATGACAGGACATACGCCACGGGCATGCATTTCGTGACATGACCACGGGCAGCATTTGTGACATGACCACGGGCAGCATTCGTGACATGGCCATGGGCATGCATTTCGTGACATGCCCACGGGCAACATTTCGACTTTGACATGACCAGGAGCATGTATTTCGTGACATGGCCACAGGCATGCATTTCGTGACACACCACGGGCAGCATTTTTGTGACATGAATACGGGCGGCGCATTTTCGTGACATCACGGCATGGCATTCGTGACATGACCACGGGCAGCATTTCGTGACATGGCCACGGGCATGCATTTCGTGACATAACCACGGGCAGCATTTCGTGACATGACCACATGCAGGATTTCGTGACATGGCCACGGGCAGCATTTCGTGACATGGCCACGGGCATGCATTTCGTGACATGGCCACGGGTATGCATCTCGTGACATGACCACGTGCAGCATTTCGTGACATGGCCACGGGCATGCATTTTGTGACATGACCAGGGGCATGCATTTCGTGACATGGCCACAGGCATGCATTTCGTGACATGACCACGGGCAGCATTTCGTGACATGGCCATGGGCAGTATGTCGTGACATGGCCACGGGTATGCATATCATGACATGACCACGGGCAGCATTTCGTGACATGGCCACGAGCATGAATTTCGTGACATGGCCACGGGCATGCATTTCATGACATGACGAGGGGCATACATTTTGTGACATGACAACTGGCATGCATTTCGTGACATGCCCACGGGTATGCATCTCGTGACATGACCACGGGCATGCATTTCGTGACATGACCACGGGCAGCATTTCGTGACATGGCCACGGGCATGCATTTCGTGACATGGCCACGGGCATGCATTTTGTGACATGACCAGGGCATGCATTTCGTGACATGGCCACAGGCATGCATTTTGTGTCATGACCACGTGCAGCATTTCGTGACATGAATACAGGCAGCATTTCGTGACATGACCACGGGCAGCATTTCGTGACATAACCACGGGCAGCATTTCGTGACATGACCATGGGCAACATTTCGTGACATGGCCACGGGCAGCATTTAGTGACATGACCACTTGCAGCATTTAGTGACATGGCAACGGGCATGCATTTCGTGACATGGCCACTGGCATGCATTTCGTGACATGACCACGGGTATGCATATCGTGTCATGACCACGGGCAGCATTTCGTGACATGGCCACGAGCATGCATTTCGTGACATGGCCACGGACATGCATTTCATGACATGACGAGGGGCATACATTTTGTGACATAACCACCGGCATGCATTTCGTGACATGACCACGGGCAGCGTTTTCGTGACATGGCCATGGGCATGCATTTCGTGACATGGCCACGAGCATGCATTTCGTGACATGACCAGGGCCATGCATTTCATGACATGGCCACAGGCATGCATTTCGTGACATGAACACGGGCAGCATTTTGTGACATGACCATACCAGCATTTCGTGACATGGCCACGGGCAGCATTTCGTGACATGGCCACGGGCATGCATTTCGTGACATGGCCACGGGCAGCATTTTGTGACATTTCCACAGGCATGCATTTCGTGACATGAACACGGGCAGCAATTCGTGACATGACCATATGCAGCATTTCGTGACATAACCACGGGCAGCATTTCGTGACATGCCCACGGGCAGCATTTCGTGACATGGCCACGGGAAGCATTTAGTGACATGGCCACTGGCAGCATTTCGTGACATGACCATGGGCAGTATTTTGTGACATGGGTACGGGCATGCATTTCGTGACATGACCACGGAATGCATTTTGTGGCAGGACCACGGGCATGCATTTTTTGACATGACCACGGGCAGCGTTTCGTTACATAGCCACGGGCAGCGTTTCGTGACATGATCACAGGCAGCATTTCGTGACTTGACCACGAGCAGCGTTTCGTGACATGGCCACGGGCAGAATTTCGTGACATGGCCACGGGCAGCATTTCGTGACATGGCCATGGGCAGCATTTCGTGACATGGCCACTGGCATGCATTTCGTGACATAACAACGGGCAGCATTTCGTGACATGACCACATGTAGGATTTCGTGACATTTTTATGGGCATGCATTTTCGTGACATCAACCACGGGCATGCATTTCGTGACATAACCACGGGCAGCATTTCGTGACATGACCAGCAGATTTCGCATTATGACCACGGGCATGCATCTTGTCACATGACCACGTCCAGCATTTCGTGACATGGCCACGGGCATGCATTTCGTGACATCACCACGGGCATGCATTTTGTGACATGACCAGGGGCATGCATTTCGTGACATGGCCACAGGCATGCATTTCGTGTCATGACCACGTGCAGCATTTCGTGACATGACCACGGGCAGCATTTCGTGACATGACCACGGGTAGCGTTTCGTGACATGACCACGGGCAGCATTTCGTGACATAACCACGGGCAGCATTTCGTGACATAGCCACGGGCAACATTTTGTGACATGGCCACGGGCGGCATTTCGTGACATGACCACGGGCAGCATTTCGTGACATGGCCACTGGCATGCATTTCGTGACATGGCCACGGGTATGAATATCGTGACATGACCACGGGCAGCATTTCGTGACATGGCCATGAGCATGCATTTCGTGACATGACCACGGGGAAGCATTTTGTGACATGACCACGGGCATGCATTTCGTGACATAACCACGGGCAGCATTTTGTGACATGGCCACGGACATACATTACTGTGACATGACCTGGGGCATGCATTTCGACATGCCCACGAGCATGCATTTCTTGACATGACCAGGGCCATGCATTTCATGACATGGCCACAGGCATGCATTTCGTGACATGAACACGGGCAGCATTTAGTGACATGACCACGGGCAGCATTTCGTGACATGACCACGGGCAACATTTCGTGACATGGCCACGGGAAGCATTTTGTGACATGGCCACTGGCAGCATTTCGTGACATGACCATGGGCAGTATTTTGTGACATGGCCACGGGCAGGCATTTCGTGACATGACCACGGGCAGCATTTCGTGACATGGCCACGAACATGCATTTCGTGACATGGCCACGGGCATGCATTTCATGACATGACGAAGGGCATACATTTTGTGACATGACCACCGGCATGCATTTCGTGACATGACCATGGGCAGCGTTTCATGACATGGCCACGGGCAGCGTTTCGTAACATGACCACGGGCAGCATTTCGTGACATGGCCACGGGCAGAATCGTGGTGATGGCCCATGGGGCAGCATTTCGTGACATGGCCACGGGCAGCATTTCGTGACATGGCCACGGGCAGCATTTCGTGACATGGCCACAGGCATGCATTTCGTGACATGACCACGGGGATGCATTTTGTGACATGACCACGGGGATGCATTTTGTGACATGACCACGGGCATGCATTTCGTGACATGACGACGGGCATGCATTTCGTGACATAACCACAGGCAGCATTTTGTGACATGGCCACGGACATACATTTCGTGACATGACCAGGGCCATGCATTTCGTGACATGGCCACGAGCATGCATTTTGTGACATGACCACGGCCATGCATTTCGTGACATGGCCACAGGCATGCATTTTGTGACATGAACACGGGCAGCATTTCGTGACATGGCCACGGGCAGCATTTCGTGACATGAACACGGGCAGCATTTCGTGACATGACCAGGGGCAGCATTTCGTGACATAACCACAGGCAGCATTTCGTGACATGACCACGGGCAGCATTTCGTGACATGGCCACGGGAAGCATTTCGTGACATGGCCACTGGCAGCATTTCGTGACATGACCACGGGCAGCATTTCGTGACATGGCCACGGGCAGGCATTTCGTGACATGGCCACGGGTATGCATCTCGTGACATGACCACGGGCAGCATTTCGTGACATGACCACAGGCAGCATTTCGTGACATGACCACGGGCATGCATTTTGTGACATGGCCACGGGCATGCATTTCGTGACATGGCCACGGGCATGCATTTTGTGACAGGACCACGGGCATGCATTTCGTGACATGACCACGGCAGCATTTCGTGACATAGCCACGGGCATGCATTTTCGTGACATGGCCACGGGCATGCATTTCGTGACATGACCACGGGCAGCATTTCGTGACATGGCCACGGGCAGCATTTAGTGACATGGCCACGGGCAGCATTTCGTGACATGACCACTTGCAGCATTTCGTGACATGGCAACGGGTATGCATATCGTGTCATGACCACGGGCAGCATTTCGTGACATGGCCACGAGCATGCATTTCGTGACATGGCCACGGGCAGCATTTCGTGACATGGCCACGGGCAGCATTTTGTGACATGACCACGGGCATGCATTTCGTGACATGGCCACGGGTATGCATATCGTGACATGACCACGGGCAGCATTTCGTGACATGGCCACGAGCATGCATTTCGTGACATGGCCACGGTCATGCATTTCATGACATGACGAGGGGCATACATTTTGTGACATAACCACCGGTATGCATTTCGTGACATGACCACGGGCAGCGTTTTGTGACAGGACCACGGGCATGCATTTCGTGACATGACCACGGGCAGCATTTCGTGACATAGCCACGGGCAGCGTTTCGTGACATCATCACGGGCAGCATTTCGTGACATGACCACGGGCAGCATTTCGTGACATGGCCACGGGCAGCATTTCGTGACATGGCCACGGGCAGCATTTCGTGACATGGCCACGGGCATGCATTTCGTGACATAACCACGGGCAGCATTTCGTGACATGACCACAAGCAGGATTTCGTGACATGGCCATGTGCAGCATTTCGTGACATGGCCATGGGCATGCATTTCGTGACATGGCCACGGGCATGCATTTCGTGACATGACCACGGGCAGCATTTCGTGACATGGCCACGGGCATGCATTTTGTGACATGACCAGGGGCATGCATTTCGTGACATGGCCACAGGCATGCATTTCGTGACATAACCACGGGCAGCATTTCGTGACATAACCACGGGCAGCATTTCGTGACATGGCCACGGGCAGCATTTCGTGACATGGCCATGGGCATGCATTTCGTGACATGACCACGGGCAGCATTTCGTGACATGACCATGGGCAGCATTTTATGACATGACCACGGGCAGCATTTCGTGACATAGCCACGGGCAACATTTCGTGACATGGCCACGGGAGGCATTTCGTGACATGACCACGGCATGCATTTCGTGACATGACCACGGGCAGCATTTTGACATAGCCACGGGCATTTCATGACATGATCAAAGGTGCGGACATGGCCACGGGCAGCATTTCGTGACATGAACACGGGCATGCATTTCGTGACATGACCACGGGCAGCATTTCGTGACATGGCCACGGGCATGCATTTCGTGACATGGCCACGGGCATGCATTTCGTCATTATGACCAGGGGCATGCATTTCGTGACATGACCACGAATGCATTTTCGTGACATGACCACGGGCAGCATTTCGTGACATGACCACGGGGGCATTGGTGACATGACCACGGGCAGCATTGTGACATGGCCACGGGCAGCATTTCGTGACATGGCTACGGGCATGCATTTCGTGACATGGCCACGGGTATGCATCTCGTGACATGACCACGGGCATGCATTTTGTGACATGACCACGTGCAGCATTTCGTGACATGGCCACGGGCATGCATTTCGTGACATGGCCACGGGCATGCATTTTTGTGACATGACCAGGGGCATGCATTTCGTGACATGGCCACAGGCATGCATTTCGTGTCATGACCACGTGCAGCATTTCGTGACATGAATACGGGCAGCATTTCGTGACATGACCACAGGCAGCATTTCGTGACATAACCACGGGCAGCATTTCGTGACATGACCACGGGCAGCATTTTGTGACATGACCACGGGCAGCATTTGTGACATGGCCACGGGAAGCATTTGTGACATGGCCAGGGGCATGCATTTCAGACATGACCATGGGCAGTATTTTGTGACATGGCCACGGGCAGGCATTTCGTGACATGACCACGGGCAGCATTTCGTGACATGGCCACGAACATGCATTTCGTGACATAACCAGGGGCATGCATTCATGACATGATGAAGGGCATACATTTTGTGATTACGACCACCGGCATGCATTTCGTGACATGACCATGGGCAGCGTTTCATGACATGGCCACGGGCAGCGTTACGTAACATGACCACGGGCAGCATTTCGTGACATGGCCACGGGCAGAATTTCGTGACATGGCCACGGGCAGAATTTCGTGACATGGCCACGGCAGCATTTCGTGACATGGCCACGGGCAGCATTTCGTGACATGGCCACGGGCATGCATTTCGTGACATGACCACGGGGATGCATTTTGTGACATGACCACGGGGATGCATTTTGTGACATGACCACGGGCATGCATTTCGTGACATGACGACGGGCATGCATTTCGTGACATAACCACGGGCAGCATTTTGTGACATGGCCACGGACATACATTTCGTGACATGACCAGGGCCATGCATTTCGTGACATGGCCACGAGCATGCATTTCGTGACATGACCACGGCCATGCATTTCGTGACATGGCCACAGGCATGCATTTTGTGACATGAACACGGGCAGCATTTCGTGACATGGCCACGGGCATGCATTTCGTGACATGAACACGGGCAGCAATTCGTGACATGACCATGGGCAGCATTTCATGACATAACCACAGGCAGCATTTCGTGACATAGCCACGGGCAACATTTCGTGACATGGCCACGGGAAGCATTTTGTGACATGGCCACTGGTAGCATTTCGTGACATGACCATGGGCAGCATTTCGTGACATGACCACGGGCAGCATTTCGTGACATGGCCACGGGCATGCATTTCGTGACATGACCACGGGCATGCATTTCGTGACATGACCACGGGCAGCATTTTCGTGACATGGCCACGGGCATGCATTTCGTGACATGGCCACGGGCATGCATTTTGTGACATGACCAGGGCCATGCATTTTGTGACATGACCACGGGCATGCATTTCGTGACATGACCACGGGCAGCATTTCGTGACATGACCACGGGCATGCATTTCGTGACATGATCACGGGCATGCATTTCATGACATGGCCACGGGCATGCATTTCGTGACATGGCCACGGGCAGCATTTTGGTGACATGGCCACAGGGCATTTCAGTGACATGACCACTTGCAGCATTTCGTGACATGGCCACGGCATGCATATCGTGACATGACCACGGGCAGCATTTCGTGACATAAACCACGGGCAGCATTTCGTGACATAGCCATGGGCAGTATTTTGTGACATGGCCACGGGCAGCATTTGTGACATTGACCAGCATGCATTTCGTGACATGGCCACGGTATGCATTTCGTGTCATGACCACGGGCAGCATTTCGTGACATGGCCACGGGCATGCATTTCGTGACATGGCCACGGGCATGCATTTCGTGACATGACGAGGGGCATACATTTCGTGACATGACCACGGGCAGCATTTCGTGATATGACCACGGGCAGCGTTTAGTGACAGGACCACGGGCAGCATTTCGTAACATGACCACGGGCAGCATTTCGTGACATGGCCACGGGCAGAATTTCGTGACATGGCCACGGGCAGCATTTCGTGACATGGCCACGGGCATGCATTTCGTGACATAACCACGGGCAGCATTTCGTGACATGACCACATGCAGGATTTCGTGACATGGCCACGGGCAGCATTTCGTGACATGGCCACGGGCATGCATTTCGTGACATGGCCACGGCATGCATTTCGTGACATGACCACGGGCATGCATTTCGTGACATGGCCACGGGCATGCATTTTGTGACATGACCACGGGCATGCATTTCGTGACATGGCCACAGGCATGCATTTCGTGACATGACCACGTGCAGCATTTCGTGACATAACCACGGGCAGCATTTCGTGACATGGCCACGGGCAGCATTTCGTGACATGGCCATGGCATGCATTTCGTGACATGACCACTGGCAGCATTTCGTGACATGACCATGGGCATGCATTGACATGACACCACGGCAGCATTTCGTGACATACATGGCCAGCATTTCGTGACATGGCCACGGGCAGCATTTCGTGACATGGCCACAGGCGGCATTTCGTGACATGACCATGGGCAGCATTGTGACATGAATACGGGCAGCATTTTCGTGACATGGCCACGGGCATGCATTTCGTGACATGACCACGGGCAGCATCTCGTGACATGACCACGGGCATGCATTTCGTGACATGGCCACGGCAGCATTTCGTGACATGGCCACGGGCAGGCATTTCGTGACATGCCCACGGGCATGCATTTTGACATGACCAGGGGCATGCATTTCGTGACATGGCCACGAAATGCATTTCGTGTCATGACCACGTGCAGCATTTCGTGACATGAATACGGGCAGCATTTCGTGACATGACCACAGGCAGCATTTCGTGACATAACCACGGGCAGCATTTCATGACATGGCCACGGGCATGCATTTCGTGACATGGCCACGGGTATGCATCTCGTGACATGACCACGGGCATGCATTTCGTGACATGACCACGTGCAGCATTTCGTGACATGGCCACGGGCATGCATTTCGTGACATGCCCACGGGCATGCATTTTGTGACATGACCAGGGCATGCATTTCGTGACATGGCCACGAAATGCATTTCGTGACATGACCGGCATGCATTTTGTGACATGACCACGGGCAGCATTTCGTGACATAACCACGGGCAGCATTTCGTGACATAACCACGGGCAGCATTTCATGACATGACCACGGGCAGCATTTCGTGACATGGCCACGGGCAGCATTTAGTGACATGGCCAGGCAGCATTTCGTGACATGACCACTTGCAGCATTTCGTGACATGGCAACGGGTATGCATATCGTGTCATGACCACGGGCAGCATTTCGTGACATGGCCACGAGCATGCATTTCGTGACATGGCCACAGGCAGCATTTAGTGACATGGCCACGGGCAGCATTTCGTGACATGGCCACGGGCATGCATTTCGTGACATGGCCACGGGTATGCATATCGTGTCATGACCACGGGCAGCATTTCGTGACATGGCCACGAGCATGCATTTCGTGACATGGCCACGGTCATGCATTTCATGACATGACGAGGGGCATACATTTTGTGACATAACCACCGGTATGCATTTCGTGACATGACCACGGGTATGCATCTCGTGACATGACCACGGGCATGCATTTCGTGACATGACCACGGGCAGCATTTCGTGACATAGCCACGGGCAGCATTTCGTGACATGAACACGGGCAGCATTTCGTGACATGGCCACGGGCATGCATTTTGTGACATGACCACGGGCAGCGTTTTGTGACATGACCACGGGCATGCATTTCGTGACATGGCCACGGGGAGCATTTCGTGACATGGCCACTGGAATACATTTCGTGACATGGCAACGGGCATGCATTTCGTGACATGGCCACTGGAATGCATTTCGTGACATGGCCATGGGTATGCATATCGTGTCATGACCACGGGCAGCATTTCGTGACATGACGAGGGGCATACATTTTGTGACATGACAACCGGCATGCATTTTGTGAAATGACCACGGGCAGCGTTTTGTGACATGGTGTCACAAAGACGGCCAGAGTGGGTTGCGTCAGACCAGAAAGGAATTCAAACACAGAGACTTGGGGTTTTGGTGAGGCTGAGCGTGATTGCGCTCAGCATTTAATAAACTGGAACAGAAAATAAAGGTTTGAAACAACAAAAACACAGGACATGCATTTCAGGAAATAAATAGACAAACATTTCGAACTAAACAGTGCACAGACAGCATTTTGAACACAACCGGTGAGCAGATTTTACTACTGACCTTATTATTATTTTAACATTTACCTGGCCAATCCCGTTCTCCACTCACCGAACACCTAACCACGAGTGACAGAAATGTGTCTATATATACTGTTTGTGCTGATTCAATTACTAATTAATTATTCACTTGAATCCCAGCACATCTCGTTCATAAGCAACCCCATGCTCACATATTACATTTAACGGGCAGCGTGAAGTGATTTGTGCTCTGGGCATGCCTAAATACAAATCTACACTTTTTATTTCGTGACATGAAAAACACAGACCCGCTTATATCCGTGTACCAATCTATACACCAACATTTAGACACGAACACAACATGCAACACATAACACACCATTGCACACAGAAGGGCGGGGCACATTGCCACATGGCCACCCATTTTGTGACAGCACCATGGCCTCAACGGCCACCTCCCCTTAAAACCCAGCAGTCCAGGACAAAGTTTCGGCTGGGAATGGGAGGCTTCAGTGGGCCCATGGCTGGCCATGCTGTCAGCACCCCTGCCGGTAGTGCCACGGACTGACAGCCTGTTGGTTTGCTCCTGCAGGGAAACTGCTGCTGGGGAAAGTGGTCTCCTGACCTCATCCCCTGTCTTTGAGCACGGTAGCTCCCTTTGGTGACATGGCTCCGACCACAGTATTGCCCGGCAGCGAAGAAGCTGCAGTGGGAGCAGGTCTCCGGAGGGCCCACGATCTCCGGCAGCGAAACTGCTGCAGTGGGAGCAGGTGACCGGACCTCCCCACGATTTCGCAGCGAAACTGCTGCAGGGGAGCATCTCCTGACCTCCCCACGATCTCCAGCAGCGAAACTGCTGCAGTGGGGACCAGGTCTCCAGATTTCCCCACGATCTCCGGCAGCGAAACTGCTGAGAAGTGGGAACAGGTCTCCTGACCTCCCCACGATCTCCGGGCGAAACTGCTGCTGGGTTGGTGGTCTCCAGACCTCCTTTCTTGACATGGCCGGCAGGGCCCCTTTCGTGACTCCGGCAGCACCGTGACATGCAGGGACATGCGGGCAGCAGAGGCAGCTCCTGCTCCTCTGCTCGGGCGCATTTCGGAGGCAGAGGCAGCTCAGCTCCTCTCTGCAGGACAGTGGAGGCATCACGGTGGTGGTGGCGGAGGCATGGCAGCAGGCAGCTCCTCTGCTCCCTAGTGCTTAAAAAGCGGTGGTGGTGGCGGAGGCCATTTCGATGCATGGCCACTCAGAGGGAGGCTGTGGCAGTGCTCCCTCTGCTGTGGCGGCTGGGCTGGTGTGCGCCCGTGCTGCCCTCATCAGCCTGAATAGAGGCTGCTGGGGACACCAGCCTCCTGCCCCTAAAAAAAAATTTTCAGGGGTTGAGCCTGTAACTCCTCCCCTTCGGCTCTTGGGCTGAACCAGCAGGCATTCTCCCTCTGCTGGTGGCTTGGTCCCAGGGCTGTGGAAGCATTTCTTGCCTCCAATTTGACCTCTGGGACCGACTCCTCCCTTTTGGGCTGTGGGCCACGGGACTGCATTTTTGGGCTGTGGACGCACGACTCATCCCCTTTTGGGCTGTGACCACCGACTCCTCCCTTTTGGGCTGTGCACCGCATTTGTGACCCCCCCTCTTGGGCTGTGGATTTTTAAAACCTCCCTTTTGGGCTGTGACCGACTCCAGCCTTTTGGGCTGTGAACGCGGGCTCCCCCCACTCAGGCCACGGGCATGCGGGCTCCTCCCACCAGGCATGGACGTTCGGGACCTCCCACTCAGGCGTAGGGGCGTTCGGGCTCATCCCACCACGTGGCACGTTCGGGCTCCTCCCACTCAGGCGTGGGGCATTTATTGCTCCTCCCACTCAGGCGTGGGACATTCGGGCTCCTCCCACTCAGGCAGCATTTCGGGCTCCTCCCACTCAGGCGTGGGCATTGAACTCCTCCCACTCAGGCGTGGGACGTTGCTCCTCCCACTCAGGCGTGGGGCGTTCGGGCTCCTCCCACTCAGGCTGTGGAGGCAAAACCAGCAGGCATTCACCCTCTGCTGGTGGAGATGGGGACAGCAGGTACTCACCCTCTGCTGGTGGAGATGGGGACAGCAGGCATTCACCCTCTGCTGGTGGGCCTGACCTGGGCTGCTGTTCCTTTGCTACAGGTTGCCTCCAGGTAGGGGAGAAACTCCCCCCTTCCTCCAAGGTGTTTTGGGGTGTGTTCCTCTGATATGCCTCCCATCTCTCATAGTCCATCATCCACAGGACCCCGGACTATTATGGGCAGAGACTGGGCCTCCAGCCCAGCATTCTCCAGGAACCAGTCCGTAGTTTGATGGCGTCTTCTGCCAAGATATATTTTTTTTTTTTTTTTTTTTTTTTTTTTTTTTACAAATGCCCTCCTGGTCTGACGCACGGGCAGCGGCTATCCCACTTCATGACACCACGCATGTCACAATATTATATGAGTGGGTTGCGACAGACCAGAAAGGAATTCAAACACAGACCACTTGGGGTTTGGTGACAGCGTGATGACGCTCAGCATTTTTTGAAAAACTGAACAGAAAATAAAGGTTTGAAACAACAAAAACACAGGACACGGCACTTGAGGCCAAAATAAATAGACAAACAAAACGAACATAAACAGTGCACATAGACAAACGAACACAACACGGTGAGCAGATTTTACTACTACTGATTATTATTCTTAACATTTACCACGCTCCAATCCGTTCTGACATCAGGAACGGGCAAACCACGGAGGTGACAGAAAAATGTGTATATATACTTTGTGCTGGATTCAATTACTAATTAATTATTCACTTGAATCCCACCACGTGCATTAATTCGTGACAACCCCGGCAGGAGGGCATACATTTGTGACATGAAGTGATTCAAAATGCTCTCCTCGTGCCTAAATACAAATCTACACATTTTAAATCACATGAAACACAGACCAGTTTATATCCCGTGACCAATCTACCACAGGCAGCATTTCGCCCAACACACAACACATAACACACAATTGCACACATGACCGGGGCACATTGCCACACACATGGCCATGGGCATGCATTTCGTGACATGGCCACGAGCATGCATTTCGTGACATGACCAGGGCCATGCATTTCGTGACTTGGCCACAGGCATGCATTTCGTGACATGAACACGGGCAGCATTTTGTGACATGACCACGGGCAGCATTTCATAACATGGCGACGGGCAGCATTTCGCGGGACATGACCACGGGCATGCATTTCATGACATGAGCACGGGCATGCATTTCGTGACATGGCCACGGGCAGGCATTTCGTGACATGGCCACGGGCATGCATTTCGTGACATGGCCACGGGTATGCATATATTCACATGACCACGGGCAGCATTTTCATGACATGGCCACGGGCATACATTTCGTGACATAGCTACGGGTAGCATTTTCGGACATGACCACGGAATGCATTTTGACATGACCAGGGATGCATTCGTGACAGAGCCATGGGCATGCATTTGTGACATAACAACGGGCAGCATTTGTTGACATGACCACGGGGATTTCATTGACATACGACCACAGGCAGCATTTGGTGACATATTACGGGCATGCAAACGAGTGACATGGTTGAATGCATCTCGTGACATGACCACAGGCATGCATTTCGTGACATGACCACGTGCAGCATTTCGTGACATGGCCACGGGCATGCATTTCGTGACATGGCCACGGGGAGCATTTCGTGACATGGCCACTGGAATACATTTCGTGACATGGCAACGGGCATGCATTTCGTGACATGGCCACTGGAATGCATTTCGTGACATGGCCACGGGTATGCATATCGTGTCATGACCACGGGCAGCATTTCGTGACATGACGAGGGGCATACATTTTGTGACATGACAACCGGCATGCATTTTGTGACATGACCACGGGCAGCGTTTCGTGACATGGCCATGGGCATGCATTTCGTGACATGGCCACGAGCATGCATTTCGTGACATGACCAGGGCCATGCATTTCGTGACATGGCCACAGGCATGCATTTCGTGACATGAACACGGGCAGCATTTCGTGACATGACCACGGGCAGCATTTCGTGACATAACCATGGGCAGCATTTCGTGACATGACCACGGGCAGCATTTCGTGACATGGCCACGGGCAGCATTTCGTGACATGGCCACGGGCATGCATTTCGTGA
>CM072719.1:250633-277289 GCA_036884735.1 Huso huso
ATTTTGTGACATGGGCATTTTGTGACATGGACAACCGGCATGCATTTCCACGGACATGGCCACGGCAGCATTTCGTGACATGGCCACGGGCATGCATTTCGTGACATGACCACAGGTATGCATTCGTGACATGACCACGGGCATGCATTTCGTGACATGACCACGGGCAGCATTTCGTGACATGGCCACGGCAGCATTTCATGACATGGCCACGGGCAGCATATTTTGTGACATGGCCACGGGCATGCATTTCGTGACATGAACCACGGGCAGCATTTGTGACATGACCACGGGCAGCATTTCGTGACATGACCACGGGCAGCATTTCGTGACATGGCCACGGGCATGCATTTCGACATGACCACGGCCAGCATGGCCACCTGGCAGCATTTCGTGACATGACCACGGGCAGCATTTCGTGACATGGCCACGGGCATGCATTTCGTGACATGGCCACGGGCATGCATTTCGTGACATGGCCACGGGCATGCATTTCGTGACATGACCACGGGCAGCATTTCGTGACATGACCACTGGCAGCATTTTGACATGACATGACCACGGGCATGCATTTCGTGACATGGCCACGGGCATGCATTTCGTGACATGACCACGGGCAGCATTTCGTGACATGGCCACGGGCAGCATTTCGTGACATGACCACGGCATGCATTTCGTGACATGACCACGGGCATGCATTTCGTGACATGACCACGGGCATGCATTTCGTGATGTGGTGACTGGCAGCATTTCGTGACATGACCACAGGCAGCATTTCGTGACATGACCACGGGCAGCATTTCGTGACATGGCCACGGGCAGCATTTAGTGACATGACCACGGGCAGCATTTCGTGACATGACCACGGGCAGCATTTCGTGACATGGCCACGGGCATGCATTTCGTGACATGACCACGGCAGCATTTCGTGACATGACCACGGGCAGCATTTCGTGACATAACCACGGGCAGCATTTCGTGACATGACCACGGGCAGCATTTCGTGACATGACCACGGGCAGCATTTCGTGACATGACCACGGGCAGCATTTCGTGACATGGCCACGGGCATGCATTTCGTGACATGGCCACGGGGGTATGCATATTTGTGACATGACCACGGGCAGCATTTCGTGACATGACCACGGGCATGCATTTCGTGACATGGCCACGGGCATGCATTTCGTGACATGGCCACGGGCAGCATTTCGTGACATGGCCACGGGCATGCATTTCGTGACATGGCCACGGGCATGCATTTTGTGACATGACCACGGCAGCATTTCGTGACATGACACACGGCAGCATTTCGTGACATGACCACGGGCAGCATTTCGTGACATGACCACGGGCAGCATTTCGTGACATGGCCACGGGCAGCATTTCGTGACATGACCACGGGCAGCATTTCGTGACATGGCCACGGGCATGCATTTCGTGACATGGCCACGGGCATGCATTTCGTGACATGGCCACGGTATGCATATTGTGACATGACCACGGGCAGCATTTCGTGACATGGCCACGAGCATGCATTTCGTGACATGGCCACGGGGCATGCATGGCCACGGGCATGACATGACATGACGAGGGGCATGCATTTTGTGACATGACAACCGGCATGCATTTCGTGACATGGCCACGGGCAGCATTTCGTGACATGGCCACGGGCATGCATTTCGTGACATGCCCACGGGCATGCATCTCGTGACATGACCACGGGCATGCATTTCGTGACATGACCACGGGCAGCATTTCGTGACATGGCCACGGGCATGCATTTCGTGACATGGCCACGGGCATGCATTTTGTGACATGACCAGGGGCATGCATTTCGTGACATGGCCACAGGCATGCATTTCGTGACATGACCACGGGCAGCATTTCGTGACATGACCACGGGCAGCATTTCGTGACATGACCACGGGCAGCATTTCATGACATGACCACGGGCAGCATTTCGTGACATGGCCACGGGCAGCATTTCGTGACATGGCCACGGGCAGCATTTCGTGACATGACCATGGGCAGCATTTCGTGACATAACCACGGGCAGCATTTCGTGACATAGCCACGGGCAACATTTCGTGACATGGCCACATGGCCACTGGCAGCATTTCGTGACATGACCATGGGCAGTATTTCGTGACATGGCCACGGGCAGGCATTTCGTGACATGGCCACGGGCATGCATTTCGTGACATGGCCACGGGTATGCATCTCGTGACATGACCACGGGCATGCATTTCGTGACATGACCACGGGCAGCATTCGTGACATGGCATGACCGTGACATGGGCATGCATTTCGTGACATGGCCACGGGCATGCATTTCGTGACATGACCACGGGCATGCATTTCGTGACATGACCACGGGCAGCATTTCGTGACATGGCCACGGGCATGCATTTCGTGACATGACCACGGGCAGCATTTCGTGACATGACCACGGGCAGCATTTCGTGACATGGCCACGGGCATGCATTTCGTGACATGACCACGGGCAGCATTTCGTGACATGACCACGGGCAGCATTTCGTGACATGGCCACATGACCACGGCATGCATTTCGTGACATGGCCACCGGCATGCATTTCGTGACATGACCACGGGCATGCATTTCGTGACATGACCACGGGCAGCATTTCGTGACATGGCCACGGGCATGCATTTCGTGACATGGCCACGGGCATGCATTTTGTGACATGACCACGGGCATGCATTTTCGTGACATGGCCACGGGCATGCATTTCGTGACATGACCACGGGCATGCATTTCGTGACATGACCACGGGCAGCATTTCGTGACATGACCACGGGCAGCATTTCGTGACATGACCACGGGCAGCATTTCGTGACATGACCACGGGCAGCATTTCGTGACATGACCACGGGCAGCATTTCGTGACATGACCACGGGCAGCATTTCGTGACATGGCCACGGGCAGCATTTTCGTGACATGGCCACGGGCAGCATTTCGTGACATGACCACGGGCAGCATTTCGTGACATGGCCACGGGCATGCATTTCGTGACATGGCCACGGCATGCATTTCGTGACATGACCACGGGCATGCATTTCGTGACATGACCACGGGCAGCATTTCGTGACATGGCCACGGGCATGCATTTCGTGACATGGCCACGGGCATGCATTTTGTGACATGACCACGGGCATGCATTTCGTGACATGGCCACGGGCATGCATTTCGTGACATGACCACGGGCAGCATTTCGTGACATGGCCACGGGCAGCATTTCGTGACATGACCACGGGCAGCATTTCGTGACATGACCACGGGCAGCATTTCGTGACATGGCCACGGGCATGCATTTCGTGACATGGCCACGGCATGCATTTCGTGACATGACCACGGGCAGCATTTCGTGACATGACCACGGGCAGCATTTCGTGACATGGCCACGGGCATGCATTTCGTGACATGGCCACGGGCATGCATTTCGTGACATGACCACGGGCATGCATTTCGTGACATGACCACGGGCAGTATTTTCGTGACATGGCCACGGGCATGCATTTCGTGACATGGCCACGGGCATGCATTTCGTGACATGACCAGGGGCATGCATTTCGTGACATGACCACGGGCCGTGACATGACCACGGGCAGCATTTCGTGACATGACCACGGGCAGCATTTCGTGACATGACCACGGGCAGCATTTCGTGACATGACCACGGGCAGCATTTCGTGACATGACCACGGGCAGCATTTCATGACATGACCACGGGCAGCATTTCGTGACATGACCACGGGCATGCATTTCGTGACATGGACCACGGGCAGCATTTCGTGACATGGCCACGGGCATGCATTTCGTGACATGACCACGGGCAGCATTTCGTGACATGACCACGGGCATGCATTTCGTGACATGGCCACATGGGCAGCATTTCGTGACATGACCACGGGCATGCATTTCGTGACATGGCCACGGGCATGCATTTCGTGACATGACCACGGGCAGCATTTCGTGACATGACCACGGGCAGCATTTCGTGACATGGCCACGGGCAGCATTTCGTGACATGGCCACGGGCATGCATTTCGTGACATGACCACGGGCAGCATTTCGTGACATGGCCACGGGCAGCATTTCGTGACATGACCACGGGCAGCATTTCGTGACATGGCCACGGGCATGCATTTCGTGACATGACCACGGGCATGCATTTCGTGACATGACCACGGGCAGCATTTCGTGACATGGCCACGGGCATGCATTTCGTGACATGGCCACGGGCATGCATTTCGTGACATGACCACGGGCATGCATTTCGTGACATGACCACGGGCATGCATTTCGACATGACCATGACGTGACATGACCACGGGCATGCATTTCGTGACATGACCACGGGCAGCATTTCGTGACATGACCACGGGCAGCATTTCGTGACATGACCACGGGCAGCATTTCGTGACATGACCACGGGCAGCATTTCGTGACATGACCACGGGCATGCATTTCGTGACATGACCACGGGCAGCATTTCGTGACATGGACCACGGCATGCATTTCGTGACATGACCACGGGCAGCATTTCGTGACATGGCCACGGGCATGCATTTCGTGACATGGCCACGGGCATGCATTTCGTGACATGACCACGGGCATGCATTTCGTGACATGACCACGGGCAGCATTTCGTGACATGACCACGGGCAGCATTTCGTGACATGGCCACGGGCATGCATTTCGTGACATGACCACGGGCAGCATTTCGTGACATGGCCACGGGCATGCATTTCGTGACATGACCACGGGCAGCATTTCGTGACATGACCACGGGCAGCATTTCGTGACATGGCCACGGGCAGCATTTCGTGACATGACCACGGGCAGCATTTCGTGACATGGCCACGGGCATGCATTTCGTGACATGGCCACGGGCATGCATTTCGTGACATGACCACGGGCAGCATTTCGTGACATGACCACGGGCAGCATTTCGTGACATGACCACGGGGGCATTTCGTGACATGGCCACGGGCATGCATTGACATGGCCACGGGCATGCATTTCGTGACATGACCACGGGCATGCATTTCGTGACATGACCACGGGCAGCATTTCGTGACATGGCCACGGGCATGCATTTCGTGACATGGCCACGGGCATGCATTTCGTGACATGACCAGGGGCATGCATTTCGTGACATGGCCACAGGCATGCATTTCGTGACATGACCACGGGCAGCATTTCGTGACATGACCACGGGCAGCATTTCGTGACATGACCACGGGCAGCATTTCGTGACATGACCACGGGCATGCATTCATGTGACATGACCACGGGCAGCATTTCGTGACATGACCACGGGCAGCATTTCGTGACATGACCACGGGCAGCATTTCGTGACATGGCCCACGGGCATGCATTTCGTGACATGACCACGGGCAGCATTTCGTGACATGACCACGGGCAGCATTTCGTGACATGGCCACGGCATGCATTTCGTGACATGACCACGGGCAGCATTTCGTGACATGGCCACGGGCATGCATTTCGTGACATGACCACGGGCAGCATTTCGTGACATGACCACGGGCAGCATTTCGTGACATGGCCACGGGCATGCATTTCGTGACATGGCCACGGGCATGCATTTTGTGACATGACCAGGGGCATGCATTTCGTGACATGACCACGGGCATGCATTTCGTGACATGACCACGGGCAGCATTTCGTGACATGACCACGGGCAGCATTTCGTGACATGGCCACGGGCAGCAGTTTCGTGACATGACCACGGGCAGCATTTCGTGACATGGCCACGGGCATGCATTTCGTGACATGGCCACGGGCATGCATTTCGTGACATGGCATTTCGTGGGCATGCATTTCGTGACATGACCACGGGCATGCATTTCGTGACATGGCCACGGGCATGCATTTCGTGACATGACCACGGGCATGCATTTCGTGACATGACCAGGGGCAGCATTTTGTGACATGACCACCGGCATGCATTTCGTGACATGACCACGGGCAGCATTTCGTGACATGGCCACGGGCATGCATTTCGTGACATGCCCGGGTATGCATCTCGTGACATGACCACGGGCATGCATTTCGTGACATGACCACGGCAGCATTTCGTGACATGACCACGGGCAGCATTTCGTGACATGACCACGGGCATGCATTTCGTGACATGACCACGGGCAGCATTTCGTGACATGGCCACGGGCAGCATTTCGTGACATGGCCACGGGCATGCATTTCGTGACATGAACACGGGCAGCAATTCGTGACATGACCATGGGCAGCATTTCATGACATAACCACGGGCAGCATTTCGTGACATGGCCACGGGGGTGACATGACCACGGGTGCATTTGGTGACATGACCACGGGCAGCATTTCGTGACATGGCCACGGGCAGCATTTCGTGACATGGCCACGGGCAGCATTTCGTGACATGACCACGGGCATGCATTTCGTGACATGACCACGGGCAGCATTTCGTGACATGACCACGGGCAGCATTTCGTGACATGACCACGGGCAGCATTTCGTGACATGACCACGGGCAGCATTTCGTGACATGGCCACGGGCATGCATTTTCGTGACATGACCACGGGCATGCATTTTGTGACATGACCAGGGGCATGCATTTCGTGACATGGCCACGGGCATGCATTTCGTGACATGACCACGGGCAGCATTTCGTGACATGACCACGGGCAGCATTTCGTGACATGACCACGGGCATGCATTTCGTGACATGACCACGGGCAGCATTTCGTGACATGGCCACGGGCATGCATTTCGTGACATGGCCACGGGCAGCATTTCGTGACATGACCACGGGCAGCATTTCGTGACATGGCCACGGGGGCATTTCGTGACATCGTGATTTCGTGACATGACCACGGGCAGCATTTCGTGACATGGCCACGGGCATGCATTTCGTGACATGACCACGGGCATGCATTTCGTGACATGACCACGGGCAGCATTTCGTGACATGGCCACGGGCAGCATTTCGTGACATGACCACGGGCAGCATTTCGTGACATGACCACGGGCAGCATTTTGTGACATGACCAGGGGCATGCATTTCGTGACATGGCCACGGGGCATGCATTTCGTGACATGACCACGGGCAGCATTTCGTGACATGACCACGGGCAGCATTTCGTGACATGACCACGGGCATGCATTTCGTGACATGGCCATGGGCAGCATTTCGTGACATGGCCACGGGCATGCATTTCGTGACATGACCACGGGCAGCATTTCGTGACATGGCCACGGGCAGCATTTCGTGACATGGCCACGGGCATGCATTTCGTGACATGGCCACGGGCATGCATTTCGTGACATGACCACGGGCATGCATTTCGTGACATGACCACGGGCAGCATTTCGTGACATGGCCACGGGCAGCATTTCGTGACATGGCCACGGGCATGCATTTCGTGACATGACCACGGGCAGCATTTTCGTGACATGACCACGGGCAGCATTTCGTGACATGACCACGGGCAGCATTTCGTGACATGGCCACGGGCATGCATTTCGTGACATGACCACGGGCAGCATTTCGTGACATGACCACGGGCAGCATTTCGTGACATGACCACGGGCAGCATTTCGTGACATGGCCACGGGCAGCATTTCGTGACATGGCCACGGGCATGCATTTCGTGACATGACCACGGGCATGCATTTCGTGACATGACCACGGGCATGCATTTCGTGACATGACCACGGGCATGCATTTCGTGACATGGCCACGGCAGCATTTCGTGACATGGCCACGGGCATGCATTTCGTGACATGACCACGGGCATGCATTTCGTGACATGACCACGGGCAGCATTTCGTGACATGACCACGGGCAGCATTTCGTGACATGGCCATGGGCATGACACGGGCAGCATTTCGTGACATGACCACGGGCAGCATTTCGTGACATGACCACGGGCAGCATTTCGTGACATGACCACGGGCAGCATTTCGTGACATGGCCACGGGCATGCATTTCGTGACATGACCACGGGCAGCATTTCGTGACATGGACCACGGGCAGCATTTCGTGACATGACCACGGGCAGCATTTCGTGACATGACCACGGGCAGCATTTCGTGACATGGCCACGGGCAGCATTTCGTGACATGACCACGGGCAGCATTTCGTGACATGACCACGGGCATGCATTTCGTGACATGACCACGGGCATGCATTTCGTGACATGACCACGGGCATGCATTTCGTGACATGGCCACGGGGCATGCATTTCGTGACATGACCACGGGCATGCATTTCGTGACATGACCACGGGCATGCATTTCGTGACATGACCACGGGCAGCATTTCGTGACATGACCACGGGCAGCATTTCGTGACATGACCACGGGCAGCATTTCGTGACATGGCCACGGGCATGCATTTCGTGACATGGCCACGGGCAGCATTTCGTGACATGACCACGGGCAGCATTTCGTGACATGACCACGGGCAGCATTTCGTGACATGGCCACGGGCAGCATTTCGTGACATGGCCACGGGCATGCATTTCGTGACATGACCACGGGCAGCATTTCGTGACATGACCACGGGCATGCATTTTCGTGACATGACCACGGCATGCATTTCGTGACATGGCCACGGGCATGCATTTTGTGACATGACCACGGGCATGCATTTCGTGACATGGCCACAGGGCATGCATTTCGTGACATGGCCACGGGCATGCATTTCGTGACATGACCACGGGCATGCATTTCGTGACATGACCACGGGCAGCATTTCGTGACATGACCGGGCATGCATTTCGTGACATGACCACGGGCAGCATTTCGTGACATGACCACGGGCATGCATTTCGTGACATGGCCACGGGCATGCATTTCGTGACATGTGACATGACCACGGGCATGCATTTCGTGACATGACCACGGGCAGCATTTCGTGACATGACCACGGGCAGCATTTCGTGACATGGCCACGGGCATGCATTTTGGTGACATGGCCACGGGCAGCATTTCGTGACATGGCCACGGGCAGCATTTCGTGACATGGCCACGGGCAGCATTTCGTGACATGGCCACGGGCAGCATTTCGTGACATGACCACGGGCATGCATTTCGTGACATGACCACGGGCATGCATTTTGTGACATGACCAGGGGCATGCATTTCGTGACATGACCACGGGCATGCATTTCGTGACATGACCACGGGCAGCATTTCGTGACATGACCACGGGCAGCATTTCGTGACATGACCACGGGCATGCATTTCGTGACATGACCATGGGCATGCATTTCGTGACATGACCACGGGGGCATGACATTTCGTGACATGACCCACGGGCATGGGCATTTCGTGACATGGCCACGGGCATGCATTTCGTGACATGGCCACGGGCATGCATTTCGTGACATGAACACGGGCAGCATTTCGTGACATGACCATGGGCAGCATTTCGTGACATAACCACGGGCAGCATTTCGTGACATGGCCACGGGCATGCATTTCGTGACATGGCCACGGGCAGCATTTCGTGACATGAACGTGACATGCATTTCGTGACATGACCACGGGCATGCATTTCGTGACATGACCACGGGCAGCATTTCGTGACATGGCCACGGGCATGCATTTCGTGACATGGCCACGGGCATGCATTTCGTGACATGACCACGGGCATGCATTTCGTGACATGACCACGGGCAGCATTTTCGTGACATGGCCACGGGCATGCATTTCGTGACATGACCACGGGCATGCATTTCGTGACATGACCACGGGCAGCATGACCACGGGCATGACATCGACATGACCACGGGCATGCATTTTCGTGACATGACCACGGGCATGCATTTCGTGACATGGCCACGGGCATGCATTTCGTGACATGACCACGGGCAGCATTTCGTGACATGACCACGGGCAGCATTTCGTGACATGACCACGGGCAGCATTTCGTGACATGGCCACGGGCAGCATTTCGTGACATGACCACGGGCAGCATTTCGTGACATGACCACGGGCAGCATTTCGTGACATGGCCACGGGCATGCATTTCGTGACATGGCCACGGGCATGCATTTCGTGACATGGCCACGGGCATGCATTTCGTGACATGACCACGGGCAGCATTTCGTGACATGACCACGGGCATGCATTTCGTGACATGGCCACGGGCATGCATTTCGTGACATGACCAGGGGCATGCATTTCGTGACATGACCACGGGCATGCATTTTTCGTGACATGGCCACGGGCAGCATTTCGTGACATGGCCACGGGCATGCATTTCGTGACATGACCACGGGCATGCATTTCGTGACATGACCACGGGCATGCATTTCGTGACATGACCACGGGCAGCATTTCGTGACATGGCCACGGGCATGCATTTCGTGACATGGCCACGGGCATGCATTTTGTGACATGACCAGGGGCATGCATTTCGTGACATGACCACGGGCATGCATTTCGTGACATGACCACGGGCAGCATTTCGTGACATGGCCACGGGCAGCATTTCGTGACATGACCACGGGCAGCATTTCGTGACATGACCACTTGCAGCATTTCGTGACATGGCCACGGGCATGCATTTCGTGACATGGCCACGGGCATGCATTTCGTGACATGGCCACGGCATGCATTTCGTGACATGACCACGGGCAGCATTTCGTGACATGGCCACGGGCATGCATTTCGTGACATGGCCACGGGCATGCATTTCGTGACATGACGAGGGGCATACATTTTGTGACATGACCACCGGCATGCATTTCGTGACATGACCACGGGCAGCATTTCGTGACATGGCCACGGGCATGCATTTCGTGACATGGCCACGGCATGCATTTCGTGACATGACCACGGGCATGCATTTCGTGACATGACCACGGGCATGCATTTCGTGACATGACCACGGGCAGCATTTCGTGACATGGCCACGGGCATGCATTTCGTGACATGGCCACGGGCATGCATTTCGTGACATGACCACGGGCAGCATTTCGTGACATGACCACGGGCAGCATTTCGTGACATGACCATGGGCAGCATTTCGTGACATGACCACGGGCAGCATTTCGTGACATGGCCACAGGCAGCACATGGCCACGGGTGCATTTCGTGACATGGCCACGGGCAGCATTTCGTGACATGACCACGGGCAGCATTTCGTGACATGGCCACGGGCAGCATTTCGTGACATGACCACGGGCATGCATTTCGTGACATGGCCACGGGCAGCATTTCGTGACATGACCACGGGCATGCATTTCGTGACATGACCACGGGCAGCATTTCGTGACATGGCCACGGGCATGCATTTCGTGACATGGCCACGGGCATGCATTTTGTGACATGACCACGGGGGGCATGCATTTCGTGACATGGCCACGGGCATGCATTTCGTGACATGACCACGGCAGCATTTTTCGACATGACCAGGGGCATGCATTTCGTGACATGACCACGGGCAGCATTTCGTGACATGACCACGGGCAGCATTTCGTGACATGACCACGGGCAGCGTTTCGTGACATGACCACGGGCAGCATTTCGTGACATGACCACGGGCAGCATTTCGTGACATGACCACGGGCAGCATTTCGTGACATGGCCACGGGCATGCATTTCGTGACATGACCACGGGCATGCATTTCGTGACATGACCACGGGCATGCATTTCGTGACATGGCCACGGGCATGCATTTCGTGACATGACCAGGGGCAGCATTTCGTGACATGACCACGGGCAGCATTTCGTGACATGACCACGGGCAGCATTTCGTGACATGACCACGGGCATGCATTTCGTGACATGACCACGGGCAGCATTTCGTGACATGACCACGGGCAGCATTTCGTGACATGACCACGGGCAGCATTTCGTGACATGACCACGGGCAGCATTTCGTGACATGGCCACGGGCAGCATTTCGTGACATGGCCACAGGCATGCATTTCGTGACATGGCCACGGGCAGCATTTCGTGACATGACCATGGCCACATTTGGACATGACCACGGGCAGCATTTCGTGACATGACCACGGGCAGCATTTCGTGACATGGCCACGGGCAGCATTTCGTGACATGGCCACGGGCATGCATTTCGTGACATGACCACGGGCATGCATTTCGTGACATGACCACGGGCATGCATTTTCGTGACATGACCACATGGCAGCATTTCGTGACATGACCACGGGCATGCATTTCGTGACATGACCACGGGCATGCATTTCGTGACATGACCACGGGCATGCATTTCGTGACATGACCACGGGCATGCATTTCGTGACATGACCACGGGCAGCATTTCGTGACATGACCACGGGCAGCATTTCGTGACATGGCCACGGGCATGCATTTCGTGACATGACCACGGCAGCATTTCGTGACATGACCACGGGCAGCATTTCGTGACATGACCACGGGCAGCATTTCGTGACATGGCCACGGGCATTTCGTGACATGACCACGGGCACATGGTGACCACGGGCAGCATTTCGTGACATGACCATGGGCAGCATTTCGTGACATTGCCACGGGCATGCATTTCGTGACATGGCCACGGGCAGCATTTCGTGACATGGCCACGGGCATGCATTTCGTGACATGACCACGGGCAGCATTTCGTGACATGACCACCGGCATGCATTTCGTGACATGACCACGGGCATGCATTTCGTGACATGGCCACGGGCATGCATTTCGTGACATGACCACGGGCATGCATTTCGTGACATGACCACGGGCATGCATTTCGTGACATGGCCACGGGCATGCATTTCGTGACATGGCCACGGGCATGCATTTTGTGACATGACCACGGGCATGCATTTCGTGACATGGCCACGGGCATGCATTTCGTGACATGACCACGGGCAGCATTTCGTGACATGACCACGGGCAGCATTTCGTGACATGACCACGGGCAGCATTTCGTGACATGACCACGGGCAGCATTTCGTGACATGGCCACGGGCATGCATTTCGTGACATGGCCACGGGCATGCATTTTTGTGACATGACCACGGGCAGCATTTCGTGACATGACCACGGGCAGCATTTCGTGACATGACCACGGGCAGCATTTCGTGACATGACCACGGGCATGCATTTCGTGACATGACCACGGGCATGCATTTCGTGACATGGCCACGGGCAGCATTTCGTGACATGACCACGGGCATGCATTTCGTGACATGGCCACGGGCATGCATTTCGTGACATGGACCACGACATGACCACGGCATTTTTCGTGACATGACCACGGGCATGCATTTCGTGACATGACCACGGGCAGCATTTCGTGACATGACCACGGGCATGCATTTCGTGACATGACCACGGGCAGCATTTCGTGACATGACCACGGGCAGCATTTCGTGACATGGCCACGGGCATGCATTTCGTGACATGACCACGGGCATGCATTTCGTGACATGACCACGGGCATGCATTTCGTGACATGGCCACCGGCAGCATTTCGTGACATGACCAGGGGCAGCATTTTGTGACATGACCACGGGCATGCATTTCGTGACATGACCATGGGCAGCATTTCGTGACATAGCCACGGGCAGCGTTTCGTGACATGACCACAGGCAGCATTTTGACATGGCCGTGACACGGCCACGGGCATGCATTTCGTGACATGACCACGGGCAGCATTTCGTGACATGACCACGGGCAGCATTTCGTGACATGGCCACGGGCAGCATTTCGTGACATGGCCACGGGCAGCATTTCGTGACATGGCCACGGGCATTCATTTCGTGACATGAACACGGGCAGCAATTCGTGACATGACCACGGGCATGCATTTCGTGACATGACCACGGGCAGCATTTCGTGACATGACCACGGGCATGCATTTCGTGACATGACCACGGGCATGCATTTCGTGACATGACCACGGGGGGCAGCATTTCGTGACATGGCCACGGGCATGCATTTCGTGACATGACCACGGGCAGCATTTCGTGACATGGCCACGGGCATGCATTTCGTGACATGACCACGGGCAGCATTTCGTGACATGACCACGGGCAGCATTTCGTGACATGACCACGGGCAGCATTTCGTGACATGACCACGGGGCCATGGCCACGGGCAGCATTTCGTGACATGACCACGGGCAGCATTTCGTGACATGACCACGGGCATGCATTTCGTGACATGACCACGGGCATGCATTTCGTGACATGACCACGGGCATGCATTTCGTGACATGACCACGGGCATGCATTTCGTGACATGGCCACGGGCAGCATTTGACATTTCGTGACATGAACCACGGGCAGCATTTCGTGACATAACCACGGGCAACATTTCGTGACATGACCACGGGCATACATTTCGTGACATGACCACGGGCATGCATTTCGTGACATGGCCACGGGCAGCATTTCGTGACATGACCACGGGCATGCATTTCGTGACATGGCCACGGGCAGCATTTCGTGACATGACCACGGGCAGCATTTCGTGACATGGCCACGGGCATGCATTTCGTGACATGACCACGGGCATGCATTTTCGTGACATGACCACGGGCATGCATTTCGTGACATGACCACGGGCATGCATTTCGTGACATGACCACGGGCATGCATTTCGTGACATGACCACGGCAGCATTTCGTGACATGGCCACGGGCATGCATTTCGTGACATGACCAGGGGCATGCATTTTCGTGACATGGCCACGGGCATGCATTTCGCATTGACATGACCACGGGCAGCATTTCGTGACATGACCACGGGCAGCATTTCGTGACATGACCACGGGCAGCATTTCGTGACATGGCCACGGGCAGCATTTCGTGACATGACCACGGGCAGCATTTCGTGACATGACCACGGGCAGCATTTCGTGACATGGCCACGGGCATGCATTTCGTGACATGGCCACATGGCATGCATTTCGTGACATGACCACGGGCATGCATTTCGTGACATGACCACGGGCAGCATTTCGTGACATGACCACGGGCATGCATTTCGTGACATGACCACGGCGGCATGACATGGCCACGGGCATGCATTTCATGACATGACCACGGGCATGCATGACATGACCACGGAGCATTTTCGTGACATGACCACGGGCATGCATTTCGTGACATGACCACGGGCAGCATTTCGTGACATGGCCACGGCATGCATTTTTGACATGACTGGCAGCATTTGGTGACATGGCCACGGGCATGCATTTCGTGACATGACCACGGGCATGCATTTCGTGACATGACCACGGGCAGCATTTCGTGACATGGCCACGGGCATGCATTTCGTGACATGGCCATGGGCATGCATTTCGTGACATGACCACGGGCATGCATTTCGTGACATGACCACGGGCATGCATTTCGTGACATGACCACGGGCAGCATTTCGTGACATGACCACGGGCAGCATTTCGTGACATGGCCACGGGCAGCATTTCGTGACATGACCACGGGCATGCATTTCGTGACATGGCCACGGGCATGCATTTCGTGACATGACCACGGGCATGCATTTCGTGACATGGCCACGGGCATGCATTTCGTGACATGACCACGGGCAGCATTTCGTGACATGACCACGGGCAGCATTTCGTGACATGACCACGGGCATGCATTTCGTGACATGGACATTTGGGCATGACCACGGGCAGCATTTCGTGACATGACCACGGGCATGCATTTCGTGACATGACCACGGGCAGCATTTCGTGACATGGCCACGGGCATGCATTTCGTGACATGACCACGGCATGCATTTCGTGACATGACCACGGGCATGCATTTCGTGACATGACCACGGGCAGCATTTCGTGACATGACCACGGGCAGCATTTCGTGACATGGCCACGGGCAGCATTTCGTGACATGGCCACGGGCATGCATTTCGTGACATGACCACGGGCATGCATTTCGTGACATGACCACGGGCAGCATTTCGTGACATGACCACGGCAGCATTTTCGTGACATGGCCACGGGCAGCATTTCGTGACATGAACACGGGCAGCATTTCGTGACAGGACCATGGGCAGCATTTCGTGACATGACCACGGGCAGTATTTCGTGACATGACCACGGGCAGCATTTCGTGACATGACCACGGGCATGCATTTCGTGACATGACCACGGGCATGCATTTCGTGACATGACCACGGGCATGCATTTTGTGACATGACCACGGGCAGCATTTTGTGACATGGCCACGGGCATGCCTTTCGTGACATGGCCACAGGCATGCATTTTGTGACATGACCACGGGCAGCATTTCGTGACATGACCACGGGCATGCATTTCGTGACATGACCACGGGGCAGCATTTCGTGACATGACCACGGGCAGCATTTCGTGACATGACCACGGGCAGCATTTCGTGACATGACCACGGGCATGCATTTCGTGACATGACCACACGGGCAGCATTTCGTGACATGGCCACGGGCAGCATTTCGTGACATGGCCACGGGCATGCATTTCGTGACATGACCACGGGCAGCATTTCGTGACATGACCACGGGCATGCATTTCGTGACATGACCACGGGCATGCATTTCGTGACATGACCACGGGCATGCATTTCGTGACATGACCACGGGCAGCATTTCATGACATGGCCACGGGCATGCATTTCGTGACATGACCACGGGCATGCATTTTGTGACATGACCACGGGCATGCATTTCGTGACATGACCACGGCAGCATTTCGTGACATGACCACGGGCAGCATTTCGTGACATGGCCACGGGCAGCATGACGACCACGGGACATGTGACCACCGGGCAGCATTTCGTGACATGACCACGGGCAGCATTTCGTGACATGGCCACGGGCAGCATTTCGTGACATGACCACGGGCAGCATTTCGTGACATGGCCACGGGCATGCATTTCGTGACATGACCACGGGCAGCATTTCGTGACATGGCCACGGCATGCATTTCGTGACATGACCACGGGCAGCATTTCGTGACATGGCCACGGGCATGCATTTCGTGACATGACCACGGGCAGCATTTCGTGACATGGCCATGGGCATGCATGTGACATGGCCACGGGCATGCATTTCGTGACATGACCACGGGCATGCATTTCGTGACATGACCACGGGCATGCATTTCGTGACACGACCACGGGCAGCATTTGTGATTGGACCACGGGCAGCATATGACATGGCCACGGGCAGCATTTCGTGACATGGCCACGGGCATGCATTTTGTGACATGGCCACGGGCATGCATTTCGTGACATGACCACGGGCAGCATTTCGTGACATGACCACGGGCAGCATTTCGTGACATGACCATGGGCAGCATTTCGTGACATGGCCACGGGCATGCATTTTCGTGACATGACCACGGGCAGCATTTCGTGACATGACCAGGCAGCATTTCGTGACATGACCACGGGCAGCATTTCGTGACATGGCCACGGGCAGCATTTTCGTGACATGACCACGGGCAGCATTTCGTGACATGACCACGGGCATGCATTTCGTGACATGTCCACGGGCAGCATTTCGTGACATGACCACGGGCATGCATTTCGTGACATGGCCACGGGCAGCATTTCGTGACATGACCACGGGCATGCATTTCGTGACATGACCACGGGCAGCATTTCGTGACATGGCCACGGGCAGCATTTCGTGACATGACCACGGGCATGCATTTCGTGACATGACCACGGGCATGCATTTCATGACATGACCACGGGCATGACCATTTGCATTTGACATGACCACGGGCAGCATTTTGTGACATGGACCACGGCATGCATTTCGTGACATGGCCACGGGCAGCATTTCGTGACATGGCCACGGGCAGCATTTCGTGACATGACCACGGGCAGCATTTCGTGACATGGCCACGGGGCAGCATTTCGTGACATGGCCACGGGCAGCATTTCGTGACATGACCACGGGCAGCATTTCGTGACATGGCCACGGGCAGCATTTCGTGACATGACCACGGGCAGCATTTCGTGACATGGCCACGGGCATGCATTTCGTGACATGACCACGGGCATGCATTTCGTGACATGGCCACAGGCAGCATTTCGTGACATGACCACGGCATGCATTTCGTGACATGGCCACAGGCAGCATTTCGTGACATGACCACGGGCATGCATTTCGTGACATGGCCACGGGCATGCATTTGTGACATGACCACGGGCATGCATTTCGTGACATGACCACGGGCATGCATTTCGTGACATGGCCACGGGCAGCATTTGTGACATGGCCACGGGCAGCATTTCGTGACATGGCCACGGGCATGCATTTCGTGACATGACCACGGGCAGCATTTCGTGACATGACCACGGGCATGCATTTCGTGACATGACCACGGGCAGCATTTCGTGACATGGCCACGGGCATTTCGTGACATGACCACGGGCAGCACATGACCACGGGCATGCATTTTCGTGACATGACCACGGGCAGCATTTCGTGACATGACCACGGGCAGCATTTCGTGACATGACCACGGGCATGCATTTCGTGACATGACCACGGGCAGCATTTCGTGACATGACCACGGGCAGCATTTCGTGACATGACCACGGGCAGCATTTCGTGACATGGCCACGGGCAGCATTTCGTGACATGGCCACGGGCAGCATTTCGTGACATGACCACGGGCAGCATTTCGTGACATGGCCACGGGCAGCATTTCGTGACATGCCCGGGCAGCATTTCGTGACATGGCCACGGGCATGCATTTTGTGACATGACCACGGGCATGCATTTCGTGACATGACCACGGGCAGCATTTCGTGACATGACCACGGGCAGCATTTCGTGACATGACCACGGGCATGGGCATTTTGTGACATGGCCACGGGCAGCATTTCGTGACATGACCACGGGCAGCATTTCGTGACATGACCACGGGCAGCATTTCGTGACATGACCACGGGCAGCATTTCGTGACATGGCCACGGGCATGCATTTCGTGACATGACCACGGGCAGCATTTCGTGACATGACCACGGGCAGCATTTCGTGACATGACCATGGGCAGCATTTCGTGACATGACCACGGGCAGCATTTTTGATTTGACATGGCCACGGGCAGCATTTCGTGACATGACCACGGGCATGCATTTCGTGACATGGACCACGGGCATGCATTTCGTGACATGACCACGGCAGCATTTCGTGACATGGCCACGGGCATGCATTTCGTGACATGACCACGGGCATGCATTTCGTGACATGACCACGGGCATGCATTTCGTGACATGACCACGGGCAGCATTTCACGGACATGGCCACGGGCATGCATTTCGTGACATGACCACGGGCATGCATTTCGTGACATGGGCGGGCATTTTCGTGACATGACCACGGGGCATGCATTTCGTGACATGGCCACGGGCATGCATTTCGTGACATGACCACGGGCAGCATTTCGTGACATGACCACGGGCAGCATTTCGTGACATGACCACGGGCAGCATTTCGTGACATGAACCACGGGCATGCATTTCGTGACATGACCACGGGCATGCATTTCGTGACATGACCACGGGCAGCATTTCGTGACATGGCCACGGGCATGCATTTCGTGACATGACCACGGGCATGCATTTCGTGACATGACCACGGGCATGCATTTCGTGACATGGCCACGGGCATGCATTTCGTGACATGACCACGGGGCAGCATTTCGTGACATGACCACGGGCAGCATTTCGTGACATGACCACGGGCATGCATTTCGTGACATGACCACGGGCATACATTTCATGACATGACCACGGGCAGCATTTCGTGACATGGCCACGGCAGCATTTCGTGACATGACCACGGGCAGCATTTCGTGACATGACCACGGCAGCATTTCGTGACATGGCCACGGGCAGCATTTCGTGACATGACCACGGCATGCATTTCGTGACATGGCCACGGGCATGCATTTCGTGACATGACCACGGGCATGCATTTCGTGACATGACCACGGGCATGCATTTCGTGACATGACCACGGGCAGCATTTCGTGACATGACCACGGGCATGCATTTCGTGACATGACACGGGCAGCATTTCGTGACATGACCACGGGCATGCATTTCGTGACATGGCCACGGGCATGCATTTCGTGACATGACCACGGGCAGCATTTCGTGACATGGACCACGGGCAGCATTTCGTGACATGGCCACGGGCATGCATTTCGTGACATGACCACGGGCAGCATTTCGTGACATGACCACGGGCAGCATTTCGTGACATGACCACGGGCAGCATTTCGTGACATGACCACGGGCAGCATTTCGTGACATGGCCACGGGCAGCATTTCGTGACATGACCACGGGCAGCATTTCGTGACATGGCCACGGGCAGCATTTCGTGACATGGCCACGGGCAGCATTTCGTGACATGGCCACGGGCAGCATTTCGTGACATGACCACGGGCATGCATTTCGTGACATGACCACGGCATGCATTTCGTGACATGGCCACGGGCATGCATTTCGTGACATGACCACGGGCAGCATTTCGTGACATGACCACGGGCAGCATTTCGTGACATGACCACGGGCAGCATTTCGTGACATGACCACGGGCAGCATTTTGTGACATGACCACGGGCAGCATTTCGTGACATGGCCACGGGCATGCATTTCGTGACATGACCACGGGCAGCATTTCGTGACATGACCACGGGCAGCATTTCGTGACATGGCCACGGGCATGCATTTCGTGACATGGCCACGGGCATGCATTTCGTGACATGACCACGGGCAGCATTTCGTGACATGACCACGGGCATGCATTTCGTGACATGACCACGGGCAGCATTTCGTGACATGACCACGGGCATGCATTTCGTGACATGACCACGGGCATGCATTTCGTGACATGACCCACGGGCAGCATTTCGTGACATGACCACGGGCATGCATTTCGTGACATGACCACGGGCATGCATTTCGTGACATGACCACGGGCATGCATTTCGTGACATGACCACGGGCAGCATTTCGTGACATGACCACGGGCAGCATTTCGACATGACTACGTGCATGCATTTCGTGACATGATGACGGCCATGCATTTCGTGACATGGCCACAGGCAGCATTTCGTGACATGACCACGGGCATGCATTTTGTGACATGACCACGGGCATGCATTTCGTGACATGGCCACACGGCATGCATTTCGTGACATGACCACGGGCAGCATTTCGTGACATGACCACGGGCATGCATTTCGTGACATGACCACGGGCAGCATTTCGTGACATGACCACGGGCAGCATTTCGTGACATGGCCACGGGCATGCATTTCGTGACATGACCACGGGCAGCGTTTTCGTGACAGGACCACGGGCATGCATTTCGTGACATGACCACGGGCAGCATTTCGTGACATGACCACGGGCAGCATTTCGTGACATGACCACGGGCAGCATTTCGTGACATGACCACGGGCATGCATTTCGACATGACCACGGGCATGACCACGGGCATGCATTTCGTGACATGGCCACGGGCAGCATTTCGTGACATGACCACGGGCAGCATTTCGTGACATGACCACGGGCATGCATTTCGTGACATGACCACGGGCAGCATTTCGTGACATGGCCACGGGCATGCATTTCGTGACATGACCACGGGCATGCATTTCGTGACATGACCACGGGCAGCATTTCGTGACATGACCACGGGCAGCATTTCGTGACATGACCACGGGCAGCATTTCGTGACATGACCACGGGCAGCATTTCGTGACATGACCACGGGCAGCATTTCGTGACATGACCACGGGCAGCATTTCGTGACATGGCCACGGGCAGCATTTCGTGACATGACCACGGGCAGCATTTCGTGACATGACCACGGGCAGCATTTCGTGACATGACCACGGGCAGCATTTCGTGACATGGCCATGGGCACGGGACATGACCACGGGCAGCATGACATGGCCACGGGCAGCATTTCGTGACATGACCACGGGCATGCATTTCGTGACATGACCACGGGCAGCATTTCGTGACATGACCACGGGCAGCATTTCGTGATATGGCCACGGGCAGCATTTCGTGACATGGCCACGGGCATGCATTTCGTGACATGACCACGGGCATGCATTTCGTGACATGGCCACGGGCATGCATTTCGTGACATGACCACGGGCATGCATTTCGTGACATGACCACGGGCAGCATTTCGTGACATGACCACGGGCAGCATTTCGTGACATGACCACGGGCAGCATTTCGTGACATGGCCACGGGCAGCATTTCGTGACATGGCCACGGGCAGCATTTTGTGACATGACCACGGGCAGCATTTCGTGACATGGCCACGGGCAGCATTTCGTGACATGGCCACGGGCATGCATTTCGTGACATGACCACGGGCATGCATTTCGTGACACGGGTATGCATTTCGGGCATGACCACGGGCAGCATTTCGTGACATGACCACGGGCATGCATTTCGTGACATGGCCACGGGCAGCATTTCGTGACATGACCACGGGCATGCATTTCGTGACATGGCCACGGGCATGCATTTCGTGACATGACCACGGGCAGCATTTCGTGACATGGCCACGGGCATGCATTTCGTGACATGACCACGGGCAGCATTTTTGTGACATGGCCACGGGCAGCATTTCGTGACATGGCCACGGGCATGCATTTCGTGACATGACCACGGGCAGCATTTCGTGACATGACCAGGGGCAGCATTTCGTGACATGGCCACGGGCATGCATTTCGTGACATGACCACGGGCAGCATTTCGTGACATGACCACGGGCAGCATTTCGTGACATGACCACGGGCAGCATTTCGTGACATGGCCACGGGCATGCATTTCGTGACATGGCCACGGGCAGCATTTCGTGACATGACCACGGGCAGCATTTCGTGACATGGCCACGGGCAGCATTTCGTGACATGGCCACGGGCAGCATTTCGTGACCGGGCATGACATGAGGGGCAGCATTTCGTGACATGACCACGGGCAGCATTTCGTGACATGGACACGGCATGCATTTCGTGACATGACCACGGGCAGCGTTTCGTGACATGACCACGGGCATGCATTTCGTGACATGACCACGGGCATGCATTTCGTGACATGGCCACGGGGCATTTCGTGACATGACCACGGGCAGCATTTCGTGACATGACCACGGGCAGCATTTCGTGACATGACCACGGGCAGCATTTCGTGACATGGCCACGGGCAGCATTTCGTGACATGGCCACGGGCAGCATTTTGTGACATGACCACGGGCATGCATTTCGTGACATGACCACGGGCATGCATTTTTCGTGACATGACCATCGGCAGCATTTCGTGACATGACCACGGGCATGCATTTTCGTGACATGACCACGGGCAGCATTTCGTGACATGGCCACGGGCAGCATTTTCGTGACATGACCACGGGCATGCATTTCGTGACATGAACACGGCATGCATTTCGTGACATGACCACGGGCAGCATTTTCATGACATGATGTGGGGCAGCATTTCGTGACATGACCACGGGCAGCATTTCGTGACATGGCCACGGGCAGCATTTCGTGACATGGCCACGGGCAGCATTTCGTGACATGACATGACCACGGGCATGCATTTCGTGACATGACCACGGGCAGCATTTCGTGACATGGCCACGGGCATGCATTTCGTGACATGACCACGGGCATGCATTTCATGACATGACCACCATGGGTGACATGGCCACATGCATTTCGTGACATGACCACGGGCAGCATTTCGTGACATGACCACGGCATGCATTTTGACATGACCACGGGCATGCATTTGGCATGACATGACATGACCACGGGCATGCATTTCGTGACATGACCACGGGCAGCATTTTCGTGACATGGCCAGGGGCAGCATTGTGACATGGCCCGGGCATGCATTTCGTGACATGCCCAGGGGCATGCATTTCGTGACATGACCACGGGCATGCATTTCGTGACATGACCACGGGCAGCATTTTCGTGACATGGCCACGGGCATGCATTTCGTGACATGGCCACGGGCATGCATTTCATGACATGACCACGGCATGCATTTCGTGACATGGCCACGGGCATGCATTTCGTGACATGACCAAAGGCAGCATGACATCGTGACATTTCCACGGGCAGCATTTCGTGACATGACCACGGGCAGCATTTCGTGACATGGCCACCGGCATGCATTTCGTGACATGGCCATGGCAGCATTTCACATGACATGACGAGGGGCAGCATTTCGTGACATGGCCACTGGCATGCATTTCGTGACATGGCCACGGGCATGCATTTCGTGACATGACCACGGGCAGCATTTCGTGACATGACCACGGTATGCATTTCGTGACATGACCACGGGCAGCATTTCGTGACATGGCCACGGGCATGCATTTCGTGACATGACCACGGGCATGCATTTCGTGACATGGCCACGGGCATGCATTTTGTGACATGACCACGGGCATGCATTTCGTGACATGACCACGGGCAGCATTTCGTGACATGACCACGGCATGCATTTCGTGACATGGCCACGGGCATGCATTTCGTGACATGACCACGGGCATGCATTTCGTGACATGACCACGGGCAGCATCGTGACATGACCATGGGCAGCATTTCGTGACATGACCACGGGCAGCATTTCGTGACATGGCCACGGGAACATGCATGTCGTGACATGATGACATGGCACACGGGCAATTTTCGTGACATGGCCACGGGCAGCATTTCGTGACATGGCTAATGGAGCGAAATGCATGCGACATGCCATGTCTCGAAAATGCATTGCCGCCATCATGTCACGAAATGCATGCCCATAGGCCACGCATGCAGGCTGTCTCAAAATGCATTGCCGCCATCATGTTTCGAAATGTATGCACGTAGTCATGTCACGAATGCTGCCCCTTGGCCATGTCACAAAATGCTGCCCGCGGTCATGTCACAAATGTATGCCCGGGCATGTCACGAAATGCATGCCCGTGGCATGTCACAAAATGCGCCCGCGGGTCATGTCACAAAATGCATGCCCATGGCCATGTTTCACGAAATGCATGCCTGTAGCCATATCACAAATGGCGAGGCTATGGGAAATGCCCGTGGTCATGTCATGAAATACATGCCCGTGGGCCATGTCATGCTGCATTTGGCCATGTGACGAAATGCTGCCCTGGTCATGTCAATACAAAATGCATGCCCGGTCATGTCAACAAATGCTGCCTGTGTTCTTGTCACTAAATGATGCACATGGCCATGTCACGAAATGCTCCCCGTGGTCATGTTACGGAATGCATGGCCGTGGTCATCTCACGAAAATGCATGCCCGTACATGTCACTAAATGCTGCCCATGGTCATGTCACGAAATGCATGCCCGTGGTCATGTCACAAAATGCATGCCCGCGGTCATGTCACTAAATGCACGCCCGCGGCAATGTTATGCAAATTCATGCCGCGTGGTCATGTTACTTAAATGCATGCCCGTGGCCATATCACGAAATGCATGCCTGTTTATTGTCACGAAATGATGCCCGTGGTAATGTCATTTAAATGCATGCCCCTGGCAATGTCACGAATGCATGCCCATGGTCATGTCAACGTAAACGCCGTAACGTGATCATGTCACAAAATGCATGCCCGTGGTCATGTCATTTAAATACATGCCAGTGGTCATGTCACGAAATTCATGCCCATGGCAATGTCACGAAATGATGCCCGTGGTCATGTCACGAAATGCTGCACGTGGTTATATCACGAAATGGATGCCCGTAGTCATGTCACGAAATGCATGCCCATGGCAATGTCACGAATTGCTTCCCGTGGTCATGTCACGAATGCATGCCGGGACATGTCACTTAAAATGCATGCCCATAGCCATGTCACGAAATGCATGCACGTAGTCATGTCACGTAATGCTGCCCTTGGCCATGTCACGAAATGCTGCCCGCGGTCATGTCACGAAATGCATGCCCGTGGCAATGTCACGAAATGATGCCTGTGTTCTTGTCACGAAATGCTGCACGTGGTCATGTCACGAAATGCTGCACGTGATCATGTCACAAAATGCATGCCCGCGGGCAATGTCACGAATGATGCCCGTGGTCATGTCGAATTGCATGCCCGTGGTCATGTCAAAATGCATGCCCGTGGACATGTCACGAAAATGCAATGCACGTAGTCATACGAAATAGCCCGTGGTCATGTCACGAAATGCATGCCCATGGCCATGTTACGAAATGGCCTCGGTCAATTCACAAAATGCTGCACGCGGGTCATGTTCCCGAATGCATTGCCATCATGTCACTAAATGCATGCACGCGAGTCATGTCACGCACGCTGCCCTTGGCCATAAACAATGAATGCTGCCCGCGGTCATGTCACAAATGCATGCCTGCACATGTCACGAAATGTACGCCCGGTGGTCATGTCACAAAATGCATGCCCGTGGCTGCGTCACAAAATGCATGCCCATGGCTGCTGTCACGAAATGCATGCCCGTAGCCATATCACAAAACGCACGCCTGTGGCCATGTGACTAAATGCTGCCCGCATCGCGTCATGAAATACATGCTCGCGGGCTAAGGCCACGTAATGCTGTCAGCAATACGCACCGAACGCAGCGCAATACCGTTGA